>JANZXR010000007.1:29642752-29683222 GCA_027575705.1 Erythroxylum echinodendron | reverse complement strand
AGTTATGAGTTGGTTGGGTTGACTGGTTAAACTCAACCAACTAATTTTTAAAAATTCAAGTGTAACGTTTGAATTTAGCTGTTTGCCTAATAACAGTATTATTCTCCACTTTATTATCTATTTTTGTTCTGTATGCTTTCAAAATTGGCTTTTTTTGTTGTACAATTATGGCGTAAAATTCAGAAGAATATAATAAATAGGTTAATTAAACTTTTTAATCTTTATTTAAATTTTAATATTAGTTTACATTTAAACATACCATAACATTAAAATTTTGAACATAAAAAATCACATCAAATTAATATTTTAATATATAATTACTATATATCATATCTGTGTCATACTATAATTATAGATATTTTTAATTTATTAAATAATATCATTCATTCATCTTATATGGAAAAAATACTAATCGCTGCATTAGGCATATCAATGACTCGAGCTGGGCCAGGGTCAATATGTCGACTCGTAGTTAACCCTTGACTTGGTTGGTCGAAATAGGCCAATTTGTAGCCTTGCTGGTTGATTGGCTGACCGACCTGTGGCTTAGCCCGGACAGACCATGGTTAATTCGTGACCCTTCTATAGCCTAGCCAACCCGGGCTGAGTCGGATCATAATTACCATACCTACACTGCATCATTCACTATTATTATTATTAACTTAATTTTTATAAAATTAAATATTTAAAATCTAAATTTTTATAAAAAATTTTAATTTTGTCAAATATATAGAATTCACTAACATGCAGTCCGCTGTTTACTTGTCTCAACTGTTAAACTCCGTAAACAATGGACATCCCTTAATCTACCGGCATCGCCACATGAATATCCTCTCTACTATTAACACAAGCATTTCTGGCAAATGCTCCAGCAGCTGTACCATACAGTTTCAACCCATAACAGAATAGAGACAAACCTATAAGCTAGAGGGGTATCTGTAGAAGATTACATGAACCAACTAGTAGCAAAAGGAACCAAGAAAATACCCAATAACCACACCAGTTAGATTAAAACTAAAAAATGTTCAGAAGAGGGCAAATTCAAAGACGCTACCGAAGCAAACGAACCGTAGTCGATAAGTGATCAACCGCTTAAGCGTCAAAAACTCGCATCACATCCAATTCTAGGGCAAAAAGAAACCGAGAAACTGTACGAACTCACCTGCATCGAATTGGAGTTGGCATGCGGTTTCTTTCGCGCGCCCATAGTATCTCCTCCCTATACGACTCAAATTCTCGCCAAAGATTGAATTGGATATGAAATCAGCTCGAACGACGTAAAATTTAGGGGTTTTGCTAAGGAGACGGGAGAAGAGACACGGTATAGCAAAACCACGAAGAAGAAGATTTGCAGTTTTTCGAGGATCAACAGAAAACCTTAACGGCCAATCAAGTGAAGAATCTTCTCTCTCTCTCTCTCTCTCTGCTCCTTTCCTTTTTATTCGTGTCAGCAAGTGTGTGTCCCCACTCCCCAGCCCCAACCTTCGGTAAAAGAGAGAGAGATTGAAACGGAATTTGATTAAATAAATACAAACTGGGAAAAAATTAAGAAAGTTGAAAAATTACGTCATCAATAAGGACAAAATAAAAGTGATTGAAAATGATATTAATATCAAGACTTAATAACTAAATATTTTTAATATATTAACTTAACTTATTTTTTAAATTTATCTCAAATTAATAAAATATATTTCAAATTAATAATTTAAAATAATTATAATAAATATTTAATTAATTTTAGAAAATTTTAATTCGTATTAAATTTAATTTATCCAAATTTCTTAGGAAATTTATACACGTACCGTATATTCCGGTAATCCACGTACCGAAGAAATGTATATATCTGAATTAATTTCTTCAACTTAGTTTTATATTCATTATTTTAAACTAATATAAATTATGATTAATGATTAAAAAACCTAACTGATTTGATCAGTGCAATCGTAAAAATTTTGAAATTTTTAACTTTTCGGTTCAATTTATTTTAATAACTTTTGTTAAAAAATTGAACAATTTATTAAATAATCTTTTACTTTTATTAATTAATAAGTTTTTATAAATAAAAAATTAATTAATTTTTATTTAATATTTTGTAATTAAAATTTAAAATTTTCTATAGGTAAGAACAATATCTTTTAATTATATTTTAAAATTTTTAATTTTATTTAAATTTGTATTTAATTTTAAAAGGATCTATCCACTAAACCTTTTAAAACTTAAAAATTACTTAGCTATTGGGTTTGAGAAAAAAGAAATAGATAAGAAATGAAAAACTTAATAATATATTATCATTAGATAAATAATATTTCTACATCCGAATTTATGGCATTATTTCATGCATGACAGGAATTGTCACCAACATAACACATCTTGTCAATCGCGTCACACATCTTTTATTTTTTTCCTAATTATTTATATATATAATATATGTCAATGTCAAGCCATTCTTTTTTAATTTACTATGTAAATATAATAATTAATTATTTTGTCAAAATTTTGAATTAATTTTTTAGAATTAATTTTTTTCGCTTTTCATTTCATTTTTACATTTAATTAAAATTTTTAATTTTACATTTAATTAGATTACAAAACGTAATTAAACTGTATTTTCAAGATATGATAGAGTCGATGATATGTTGATGCAAGTAAATGCCAGAGTTTTTTCTTTAAGAGCTATTAGAAAAAAAAATACCGCAATATATTTAATTTTAAACATTCTGTTATCGTAAATAGGCAAATAAATTAAATATTATTGATTAAAGTATATTGAAATTTGATAGAAAACAAAATTTTTATAAATTTTTATTTGTTAAACTTTTTAGCAAACTTACTATTAACGGTATAAACAATCATTTTTTCATCCTAACTAATTATCATTATAATAATTATGTCTGTTTTGGTACAATTATATTCATTATAAATAGTATTATTGTTGCTGCTTGTGAATAAGATTAAGTCTTCTATTTCAGTTATAATATTTCTATCACGTTTTATTAAATCTTATTTATATATTAATGTAAAATTTACATAAATATATAAATAAGGTTTAATAATCGGATAAAATATGATCAGATCTTTTATTTCAATTATAATAATTCCATCACGTTTTATTAAATCTTATTATAAAATTTGTATAAATATATAAATAAGATTTAATAAGATAAAAGGATTTGAACCGAGCAGCACCTTCAACTTATTTTACTTTTTGACTTCCAGGCTCCAGCCCGATTTTTCAAAATTTTCTGCGCCTTTTCACTTCGATGAGAGGAAAGAAAACAGAGTTTTACAAAGCCTTGCCTTTATTACGTACAGAACAATGCTCGAATTTACCTTCTTTCAGTTAATTCGATTCTACAGGAAACTGTGACTAATACTCAACAGAACAAGTTTTCAGCTGAATATCTTCGATTGGCAGTCTTTCTTCAGGAAATGGACAATCGATATCTTTCTCGGGCAACAAAGCACAAGGCTTAGGAGTCACACGGCTTGAAACTCCTGCGATGTCGGTGCAGTTCCATTGTAGCTCCTCAGGTTTCTGTGTCAAGGTTATTTTTATGTTAGAGACGCAAATTCCTGTGAAAGGGTCCTCTTTCAATCCTTCAAGTTGAGCAGAGTAGGTAACGTTTTCAGCTGTCATGTCCCTGTAATTTATGTTTGCAATCTTTGGCAGTGCCTGTGGATCAAAACCAGGATCAGGGTGTGAACCGTAGGACCCCGTCATCCAGAAAACGTACTTCATAGTACTCATTGTCAGTCTTCTCACGTATATATCTTTCACATAACCTCCTCTTCCTCGAGCAGTTTTGATCCTGACACCGGACTGAGTATTGATTGCTGTTATGTCTTCAGCTCTGACGTCTTGGATCCCTCCTGACATTTCACTTCCAAGAGCAATCGTTGCACTGTCAGGAGAAATGCAGGTTAGTCTTCTTATTACCAGGTGTTTTGTGGGCAGACCAACTTTTATTCCATATTCGTCCCAACCGCTTTTAACTGCAACACAGTCATCTCCTGATATTATGTAAGAATCCTCAATTCTGACATTGCTTGATGAGTCTGGTAAGAAATGGTGAATGAAACACTTTGAGTTTTTAGTCAAAATTTTGTATTGCCAAGAACCTGACACAAATTTGATCGAAATTAACCTGGGTTAATCCCATCAGTGTTAGGGGAATCCACAGGTGCAAGAATCGTCAGACCCTTGATCAACACATTACTGTCATGTTTCAAATTTTTCTGTCAAGGATACGTTACAAGGAAATAGTAGGGTTATGCAAGATCTGATGTAGGTAGCTTGCACCTGCTGTATGTGGGATGAACATTCCAGGAGGGAGAGTTGATCAGAGTGAGGTTTGATATCTGAACCTGATTACAATACAATGTCTCGATTAGATATGGTCGGGTAAGGTTTAGTTTTTGCTTGTGAAACTTGTCCCACCAGATGGCACCTTGGCCGTCAATTGTGCCATTGTTACCTTACAAAACAAGTCATGAAAATGTCAAAATCTTGTCACGATTGAACCTTTTGAATTAAAGGGTCTAGAGATAGATTACCGGTGATCACAACGTCATTGAGGTTTGTCCCTGAAATTAGACTGTTGAACCTTCCTGCAGGGGCATCTCTTCCTTTACCATAAGAGGGCAATGCAGGAAGAGCAGGCCACTCTGCCTCATCCTGCCCATAAACACATATTTTTCACTTCATGATTATGGAACCAAAGGTTCAATCAAGTTCTGACTTTACAAGAAAGGCCCGACCCAGCCTAACCTAAAGGCAACCGACAAAGCCCGATCTAATGGGACTGAGGCTAGACTAAAGCCTAGTAAAAATTCCAGCTAATGGGTCGGGTTTCAGGCTTGGGGATATGGTCTGGCCCGACTTGATATATTGCTAACCCTGGTGCATCATTATATTTGTAGTTTTGCTGCTAATGCAACTCTCTTCTGTGTCAGAAATGGAACAACTCTACTTGATTACTTTAGTTTTTAACTGTAATGTTCTAAGGATAACAAAAGGATTCAAGAAAACCTAACTATTTATGCTTCCATCCTCCCTGGAAAAATAAGAACAGAAAAGGACTTACAATACCTCTGAAGCAAGAAGAACAGCATCCTTATCAATAAAAAGAGTGAAATTGCTGGTGAGATTAAAGCTCCCTGTTAACCATTTTCCTGCTGGTACAATAAGCTGTGCTCCACCATCTGATGCGTATTTGCTTAGATGTGTAATTGCTGATTGAAATACCTTTGTGTTGGATGTTTTTCCATCACCAACACCTCCAAAATCTGTCAGAAGTGCATTGTGTTTACGACAGCTTATTGCAGAAAAGCTTATAGTCTCCTCTTTCCTGACAAATCGGCTTTCTGCTACTTTCCAAGCAATTGATTCCAATAAGAATATGATTGACAAAATCCTGAAAACCTGTCAAAGAACAAGAACCAATCTTTATATATTCAATATTTTATCCTGAACATGATACACACAGCGAATTGCCTGGATTTGGTACACACCTCCATTGCTTGGAGAATTCTTCTCTGTTCAGACTGAAACTGGTGGTATTATAGGAGAGTTTGGTCGATTCTGAAAGATGGTATTATGGTAATGGACAAAATTTATCTAATTGCATGAGTTTAAATCAAGAATTTTAAGTTTGTACCCGACAAATTTAACAAAAGGGTGCGAGGATAATGTGAAAATATCAAAATACTTCCATATTCTATGTAAATCTCGATATTCCACATTCAATCATTGATTTTCATGGAAAATCAGGAGTGTTTGCTGTCAAATATCTGTCAAAGTGTAACCTTTTCTTTGGTTTTGCCTTTTATGGTAACATATTATCCATTTCCATTCTTGAATTGAAGACTTGTGACTTATTGGTCTGGCAAATTTCGGATTAATTCGAAAATTAATGGCATTTTTTTGCCTTTTCTTTTTTAAACCGAACTGGTTTTGTCGCCTATCGGTATAACGGTTAAAATTTTGAATCAGTCAACTTTTCAATTTTGTTCTTAACTTTTCGGTTTAATTTAGTTTAATAATTTTTTTACTAAAAAATGATCAATTTATTAATTAATCGATCAGTTTTTGTAAATTAATAAATTTTTATAAACTAAAACAAATCGATTAATTTTTATTTGACAGCCTAGTTTTAATTAAATTTTAAATTTTTTGATAGATAAGAATAGTTTTCTTAATCATTTTTTAAATTCTTTAATTTTATTTAATCTTTAACTAGTTTTACAACGTTATAGTACTGGTTGAACCTTTTAAAACTTGGTTTGGAAGAGCAGTGGCGGTTGATAATCTGCTGACATGATAAGTATTCAATAAGTACTTATGTATTTGGAATTGTTATTTTGATAACTGCTGAAACGTGAAAATAGATGTTTGACAAGTGCGATGCGGTTGCAATTCCTAAAAAGAGATAAAATATCTTAAAAATCTATTAATTTAATAAACTATTAATTGTTGTATAAATAATTAAAAATATATTATTAGTCTTGTAAATTTAAAATTATAAATAATAAAATATTAAATTAAAATAAGAAAAATATAAATAAAATAAATTTAGTAAATAAAATATTTTATAAAAAATATATTATTAGTCATATAAATTTATAATATCAATGGGTTATTTATAGAAAGTAAAATATCTACCGCAGAAGCACTTTCTTACTGTAATCCTTTTTTTATTTATCGATTTCTGCGGTGGCACTGCAGTTTCCTCCAATTTCTGATTGTTCGCTCGCAGATCAAAAAATATGATTACTTTTGGAAACTGCGGTGGATAAATACTAATCTTCATCGCACCGCAGGTCCAAACGCAACCTAAATGTTAAAACTTCTATTTTATAAGTTTAACTTTGGGTGTGATTTTTAAAATATTTAGTTTTAATTTTCCTTTTTGGTTGAGAATTAATTTTTATTATTACAATTAATAATAGTACACCTAACAAGTTTCTCAATTTATCTTCCTTATAATCATTTTTAAAACAGTCATAAAGAAAAGGAAAAGCAAATTAACCCTTGGCAATAATGCAATAAATGTCAAGTGCAGTGTCTGTTCACAGGAGGATCTTCTCTTAAGTATTTCCAATCACAAGTCACAGAAAGCCCACAAAACAGAAACTTGTGGTCTTCGTGCATTTTAGAAAAGGAGTTTTCAGAGGCTTCTCTGTATTAGCTCTCGCGTTTTCGCTCTTCAGAGCTCGATCCATCCGCCTCCAATGGCGGCAGGATTATCAACTACATCTGTTTCCAAGCCTTTTATTTATGTTCCGGCCACCATCCTACTCCCAAAGCCCCTATATGTTTCACTCTTCCGTTCTTCGGTTAGGTATCGGAATTTGTTTTATCCTGTTCGAAGAAAACCCAGTTTCGCTATCTGTGTCATCCTCCAAGACCCGAGACAAAATACCGAGATCGAAACTCGAGAAGAGCAAGTGCCTGAGAAGGTGAATAACCAGATCTTGACGACTCGTGTCGCGGAGAGGCTGGCCAGGAAGAGATCGGAGAGGTTTACATACTTGGTCGCTGCAGTTATGTCCAGTTTTGGGATTACTTCAATGGCTGTTATGGCTGTTTACTACAGGTTTCATTGGCAAATGGAGGTAACTTTAAACTTCTTTACCTTCTCAGGATTGCTAACCACACATTCTAAAATTGGGATTCGTCGTGACAATACAGGGAGGAGAGGTGCCTTTGCCCGAAATGTTTGGTACATTTGCTCTCGCAGTTGGTGCTGCTGTGAGTAACATTACATTTTTTTACTTCTTCTCTTCTCAAAACTTTCTTGGGATTTGAGATGTAATCTAATAGCGTTTGGTTTCTTCTGGTTTCAGGTGGGCATGGAGTTCTGGGCTAGATGGGCTCATCGAGCTCTCTGGCACGCTTCTCTGTGGCATATGCACGAGGTTTGACTACACAAACACATCCATGAAAATGCAAGACCCATAGCTAAGGCTCAGCACTTCCTGACTAGCTCAATCTCAATCTATGTTTTTTCTTGCAGTCTCATCACCGACCCAGAGAAGGTCCGTTCGAGCTAAACGACGTGTTCGCCATAATTAACGCAGTTCCAGCTATTACCCTTCTCGCTTATGGATTTTTCAACAAGGGCCTTGTTCCCGGCCTCTGTTTCGGCGCAGTGAGTGCTCTAGTTCTCCAAGCTTTATGGGTTTGGCTTAGTTTAAGATCACTTTCGGTTTAGTAATACAAAACGGGAAGTTAAAATCACCTTCTTGCAGGGCCTTGGAATCACAGTTTATGGTATGGCCTACATGTTTGTCCACGACGGTCTAGTTCACAAGAGATTTCCAGTGGGTCCAATTGCCAACGTGCCTTACTTAAGAAGGGTAGCTGCAGCGCACCAGGTAACACAATCAATCCTTGTATATATTTTCATTCCTTACTCGTTAACCTTTCCCAAACCTATCAACCATACACCCAATACAGTGACTGACCATCCAACTTGCATGTCGTTTTCATGCTCTGTTTTCAGCTCCACCACTCAGACAAATTCGAGGGTGTCCCTTATGGCTTGTTTCTTGGACCTAAGGTGGGTCTCTAGTTCTTTTGTTTATGGTCACTTTTTCTTCGCCCTTCAAGTGTAAACTAGCAAAGTACGTTCCTTACCGTGTGGGACTAAAGATGTTATCTAATGTGGTCCAGGAACTTGAGGAAGTTGGAGCCACGGAAGAATTGGAGAAGGAGATCAATAGGAGGAGTAGGTCATATAAAGGCTAAGATTTAATTAGGCGCTAATTTTTGTTTAATTATCATGTAAAGCAACAATAGTCATTCATGGAAAAAGAGTTTTTTATTTCAAATATTTGTTGTTAAAATATAGGAAAGTGTGCATTATTTTTTTTATATAGAGATAAAAAATTCAAATTTGATTTAGTTCAAAATTAGTCAATTTAATAATTTAGGGTCGGGCTGAGCTCAGCTAGGGGCCAGGGTAGCTCGAGCTTAGTCCAACCTATTGACATTCTTAGTCGTTCCAACTTATTATTATACTTACTTTATACCTTAATTTAAAATTGACATGAAATATTGTTATACATCTTTTTTAATTAAGTTTAAATTAAACAAATTTAAGCTATAATTTAATAATTAAATTTTAAATTTTAAATGTGCTCAAAATTCGACGGAGACATCATGGTACGACTGATTTCTGAATTATCAGTAAACGACAAGAGAGTTTACATTTGAGGTTTTGTTTCATCCGAAGAATGGACAACCGATAAGAATGTGTATTTGGTAATGGACCAATGTCCTATCTCCAAAGTTATCCATATCTTGATGGGTGTTGGATTACGCTGAGGTGTAACGTCGTATACTTGTTGGGGAAGAGATACCGTTGACCACTTTCAAGCCACTGATAGATTTAAAGTAATAAGTGCGCTAAGGTTATATACTTTATTAGACCATCAAATTCTCTCTTACTGCTTATTTTGTTTTAACTCGATTCTATTAAATTTTATTTATATATTTATATAAAATTTACATAAATATATAGATAAATTTTAATAAAATATGATAAGAATACTATAATTGGTACAGAAAATTTGATTCCCTATTAAAATCCTTAAGTGGAGATTTTTTTAAATATAATACTCATATTCAAATTGGTTGAAATTTAAATCGTACTTAAGTTTTTAATAATTTTTTAGTTTAAGATCATATTCGGACTTAAGCTACTTGTCAACTATGTTCGAAACTCGAAAATTTTAAATAAAAAAAGATAATTTTTAATTTTAAATAAACAAGGATATATATTCTATTACGCTTCTTAATTAAGGATAGAGATGATATTTTGTCAATAAACTTAATTCGACCGAATTTTTAGCCATAATTGGATTTTTTATATTTTTAATTTAAGATTAGGTTCAGACTCTGATTATTTGATTCAACCTAATTTTAAATTGAAAAATTAAATAAACGCTGTCATTTTTTAGTCAAGTTAATGTATTTAGTGCACAAAGTTATAAGTTCTTAGAAAATCTGAAGATAGTCATCGATATACGCAGTCTTCTTCTTATATTTTTTACAAAAAAGTTATTTCTATTATTCGAATCTGTGATTTTTTGATCACAAAAAAGCAACTTTTATTAATTACTCTAACAAGCAACTTTTATTAATTACTCTATCACTCTCACTTAATTTTAATTTTAAGTAAATAATAATAATCAAACTTATCTGAATTTGAAAATTTTTGAAGTTTGATTGAGTTTTAAACTAAATTCAAACTCATAAAAAATAATATTTTAATTCGAAATTGATTTAATTTAAAATTAATAAACAAATTATTATTTATATAATCAAAATTTGGATCAAGTTTAAATTTAAGAGAGGTAATTCAATCTAACTTAAATAATTTAAATTAGTTTAGTTTAATTTAAATTAAGAAAATATTGTTTATTTAATAATTAAAATTTTTTACAATTTAATAAATAATATTATTTAAGGGGTCGGGCTGATCTTGTAGTGTACACCTATGATCATCCACCTCGTACTTTCGAACCCATCTAGTAAAAGAATAGTTGACTGGGGAAGACGAGTTACTGTGGTGATGACAATTAATAGAAAACGAAGAGCTTATCTTGACTAGATGCTTTTCATTTAAAACTTTTGTGTCAAATCTCTTATTACGATATTTTTATTATGTTCAATTAAATCTTATCTATACATCTACGTAAATCTCTCATAAATATACATATGAGATTTAATAAAACAAAAGTGAAACAAAATAATTGGAATAAAAGATTTGATGTGTTTATACTCTTTTTTCTTTTGTCCCCGTAATTAGCACTTAACAATGAAAATGAGAAAATCTATTGCTTCATGAAAGTGTCAAATACTCAAATAGAGTCCAATTGAATTAAATTTGTTATTTAATTTTAAATTATTAATTTATTAAATAAGTTAATAATTTATCCTATACACCTATCTTTTAATATTGAAGCATACGGTAAAAATTTCGCATTCGTAACCAGAAGACCATGTATTTGAATTATAGAGACAATCTCTTTATAAAAATACAAGAGAAGACTGTGTACATCAATACTGTTCTTTAAATCCTTGCAAAACAGAGAATCTTGTACATTAGGTAGGTTGAAATATCTTTTAATACTTAGCCCTTGAAGAGCTTAATTGACATTGCAATCACTCAATACCATCCATCAATTCAACAAGTATGCATTCCACTTGGTTAGTTAGTTCATTGTTTAATCGAAAAGGCACCGAAAGTCATCTCTATAGTCATATCCAAAAAGTGTAAATTAAAAAAAAGGATTAGATTTAATTCCATAATAAAAAATCAAAATTAAGTTAATTAAAATTTAGTTTCATTGAAAATATATATATATTTAATTCAAATGGTATTAATCAATTTAATAAAATAATTTCTTAATTTACGAAATAAGTGTATACCAACTTGAGATCTAAGATTAAAAATATGCACGGGTTGGCATCAAGAGGCATAAGGAATTCAAGTTTCGAGTTGAAATAGGTTTAAAGATAACCATTGAAACTGCCCTCATGCAGAATAGGACCTCAATCATATCAGAAACAGAGTGCTTTCGAAGTCTATCCTGAGGTATATTAAAAGATTGACAGGTCAAGACCTAACTGTTCTATCTCCATTCTGTTTACTTTTATAAAGAATGGTCCGTTTTGTGAAATTCTAATGTCATTGACCATGGAATATCAGCTCCAAGGTGACATTTGGACCGACCATCCGACATTATCCTACAAACACTCTGAAAATGGAACCTGGGACCCCCTCGATCTGTTAGCATCTCTGAACTTGGTGCCTAACAAAGGCAGGGAATTCAGGTATTAGCATGAAAAGACTACTCCTGATGATCCTTCCAGCTTCTTTACCTAAAAAGGGATGGCTAATAGCCTAAGGATGATTTTGGGTTTCGAGGCCCAGCAAAAAGAGTTGAATAGTCTGTCAATTGTCGAACTGCCCAACAATGATGATCAAAAGAGGTGCCCAAAGAGGGCACAAAGCCCAGTCTGGTTGCTTGGAAAATTAAGGAAAGTTTAGGCAAAAGGGAAATTGGAATTTTCAATTGGATCCGACAATAACAAACAGGTAAATCAGTTCCTCCTACATAGTGAGTTAAACTAAGCTGGTTTTTAATTCATTATGCAAACTAAGCATGATAGATAGTTCTAACATTATAGTGACTTTGACAACTTAACTTGCAATGGAAATGATTATGCCGTAGCATATTTACCTAATGCGTGTTTATAGTGGGTTCAGCATAGGCCCGATCCTGGAAAAATTTCAGGTCCAAACCTGATCAAACTGAGCTCGGCTCATTAGCATATTTATCTAATGTGTTTATAGTAGGGTTGGGAAAGGGCCTGAGCCCGGGAAAATTTTAGGTCCGAGCCTGATCAAACTGAGCACAGCTTATTAGCATATTTAGCTAATTTGTGTTTATAGTGGGGTTGGCCCGAGCCTGTTCAAACTGAGCTTGGCTTATTAGCATATATACATAATGTGTTTATAGTGGCGTTGGCATAGGCCTGAGCCCGGAAAAGTTTCAGGTCCGACTGATTAGACTGAGCTCACCAGGCAAACCTGAGAGTATTATACAGGGAGCATCGTCTGCTTGTATTAACTTATGTACGAAGTTTGCAAGTATTTCAACATTGGCCATCTCGCTTGAGCTGCAATGTGTCAATTATGTCCGTTAAGAGATCAGAATGCAGAGCTCACAATTTCTTTGAATATAAACATTCCCAAGTGATTCTTCATGCTGTCTGCAGTAATATCTTGGAGGAAAAAAGTCCTGATCCAAAAAAGCAGGGAGTTTCCTCATCTTTTTTCCATTCTGAAATTGCATCAGGAAAGACCTCTCAGTTTCTCTGCAAACTCAAGGCACTTGCCTGTGCTTATTATCAACTTACACACCAAAATCAGACTAATCGAATGATTCTTAGAACCTGAATCAAGATTGACTAGATTCTTTACAAAGGCCAAAAAGGCTCATGGAGAAAAAGAGGCATGGATCGGTTCATTAAACCTCAGAATTATTCAGAAACAAACGGGCAATCTTTCCCCAACATGAAAGGAAAACACTCGAACCAAATTCATCAAAACTTGGAAGCAAGGTACATGATACATGTATCACTATTAAATTGACGCTAGAAAAGTTGCTACTGCTAGAGGAACTTAGAATCAAAACACAAACTTACAATAACCAACTATACACAACTTGGAAGTAATACTCTTTATGAGTTATAACCACAAATAATTACCTGAATCTAGCAATCCTAAGCTCCATTTCAACACCTATCCACCAAAGAAGGAGAAAAACCCACGTTTTTTGGGCTCCTCCTCGACCATAACAGCTTTCATGGTGTCCTGCTCCACAAGTCTCCAAGCAGATTGTTCAAAAGCTAGACCAGCAAGTGTAGGAGGCTTATTCAACACAAGTGGGTAACCTCTGTTTGTGCTCCTAATGACCTCGGAATCCTCAGGAATCACACCCAACAAAGACAATCCCAACATCTCCTGAACGTCAAGCACAGACATCATGTCCTCACCTTTGATCATGTCTGTCCTAACCCTGTTCACAATCATCTTTATATCCCGAATCCCATCACATTCCAACAACCCTGTAACTCTATCTGCATCTCTCAAACTGGTTATGTCCGGCGTCGTCACGAGCACTGCCTCATTCGCCGGCGTTATAGCCGTGATAAACCCTGCATCGATTCCGGCGGGACAATCAATGAGTATGAAATCTGGGCAACCTTCGGTCCTCGCTTTAAGTGCCTCCACAAGCCAAACCAGTGCTTTACCGCCGAATCCCAATGGAAGCTTAGACCTGGGTTTTGAGATGCACAAAAGCTCGAAATTCGACCAACGTTTGTCTCGAACCAGAGCTTGGTCAAGCCTGCAATCACCATTCAGAACCTCCACCAGCGTGTAGTTAACGCGGTTCTCAAGCCCCAGTAGAAGGTCAAGGTTGCGGAGTCCGACGTCGGCGTCGACGGAGACAACGGAGAAGCCGAAGCGAGCCAAGGAGAGTCCGACATTGGCGGTGGTGGTGGTCTTGCCAACGCCACCTTTGCCTGAAGTAATCACGACGACACGTGGGGTCTCGCCGGATAGTTCAGGCTTTCTATTGTATTGGAGAAGGGATTGGGTAGTGAAATGGTGATGGGGTCTTAGGGTTTGGGTTTTGGGAGTGAAATGTTTGAATGGTGTAAAGTAGTGAAGCAATGAGGGTTTTGAGCAAGTTGGGATTGGCCTAAGAGACATCATTGAAAGAAAAGCTTGTGTCTTTGTGTGTGAATGGTGCGTGAGTGTAAGAGTGATCATTTACCCTACTCCATAGCCAAGAGAAAGATCATTTGAGGAAGAAGACCTTGGGTTTTAGAAGATTTGTGCTTGTGTATATAAACAAGAGGTCATTGGAAAAGCCCACTTCATAAAGTATGATGGACTTTGAATGTGTTAAGCATTTGGGTCAAAATGATCCATCCAAGTTTTGAATAAAAGAGGTTAATTATTGAATAATTTATTTAAAATATATAATTTATATATAATTGGATATATTTAACAATTTATCTAGAGTGAATTTGAATTATATTAATTACAAAGTTTCATAATTATAAAAATAATCAAAAGAAATAAACTTAATAATCATCACGATTGCTTTTAATTTTGTTATTATGAGTAAATCTTAAAAATTTATATCTCACATAATTGGGTTGGCTAATCACGAAATTTAATTTGTTATAAACCTAGTTTAAATTTCTTGAAAATTTAGTTTTTAATACGTCATTCGGAATATCCTTAATTAGAGGGCATTCGTAAAAAACCGAAGCCAACAATACGTGACGTTATTAAATCAAAGTTTTTTTTTGCCATGACTCTTAATCTTTTAGAATGTTTCACTAATAAGCCTCGAGCGGGTTTTCTAGTCTTGCAAGAGTTAATTACTTAAATTAATCAACAATGTGTGTGAATTTCTCATTTAGCAAGATATTTGTCACTCGACCCATAACTCAATGAATTGAAACCTTCTTTACCATACAAAGCCAATTTGATCTCCAATACCATTTTTCAAGATTCAAAATCTGGACCGTAAGGAATTTAGAAGCGCGTTTGGACGGCCAAGATTAAACTTACTGTGAGGGCCCACTCAACCAAGCTGTTCTGTCTTGCCAGGTGGCGTGACGTTAGCTGTGACGTCAATATATCCACAGGTTTTAAGTACCCAAAATTCTGTATCAAAATCCACATCATTAACTGACACGTGTAAAGATATCGTTCGCTAAGACACAATTGCCCTCACTGTTGCATACCCTCTCTTCGGTCTTACTCCTTCTTTGTTTATATCTGTTCGTATCTTCACTTTATCAAGATCCAAACGCCCTGAATTGTAACCCTAAATTCTATCCTTCTCTTCTCCTCCTGATTTCGACGAGTATAGGGAAAGCTTGAAGCACTCTCACTCTGTCTCTTCCATGTAATGAAGGTTAAAATTTGACGAAGTTTGCGGTGATTGTCTTGTGTTTTTAGTGGACTGTTTTGCCAATTTCGATCGTATGATTGTTTACATCTTAAAGTTGGTGGCTTTTTCTTAATGGGTTTTCGGATCTGATCTTTGTGTAGGAACTTTTGGCTTTTCATGGTTGGAATCTGTATACTTTTATATAAAGTTGATTGTCAATTGGAGTTGTCGTTAATAAGTATTGGCACAGTTCTGATTACCGATTGGTTCTTTGTTCATTTGATCAGGGAAGTAAAGTAGGAGATCTTTTCTGGTGTTGCCTACTTGGGACGTATGAAATTCTCTGCTTTTAAATGCTTACCTTTTTCGCTAGAATTGATTCTTAATCAGATATGAGTCACAGTTTGTGGGTTGTTAATCTTCTGGTGATTGTGATGTGGTCTTCAATTATTACGTGTCTGGTAAAACTTCTAAATCAGAGATATGACGGAAGATTGCTAAAACTTTTAATAAGCTCAAGGGACTATCTAAAGCATACCTAATTCGTTTATTTGTAGTTTGTAGATCTCACAAGATTTCATTTCAGTGAAGTTTCATGTATTGATCTGATCTTTTACAAAATCGATCCCTTTTGATTGTATCGGAGCCCGATCTTACTATGGTAACCTGTGTAGCATGTTTTCGTTCGTGGCTTTCTATTTAATTTTTTTCTTTTGAAATCTTTCCTTTCAATTGTAGTGATGTTTTAGGCTTTTAGCTGTCTGCAGTGATCACAAAAATGGAGTGTACGTCTATGTTTACTACTCTTTATCTTGTTCTGATCTGCTGATACTCATGACGTTGTCGCATTTCCAACTGCAGTAAAGGAAGGCCATGTGAGCTGCCTGAATCAGAATCCGATCGCTGCTGTTATTGCTTTGATTTGTTTGTTCAATATATTTTCTTAGGTATAATGAGTAAATGCAAGGGTTGTGGGAAGTTGGGAAGAATGGTGTCTAGGGATGGGTTTGTTAGTGGCTACCATGTTTCCCTTATGTTGTCCCCTGTCGTCTCTGTTTGGGATTGTATTGTTAGAAAGAAGAGGTATTCCTTCAGGCCCGAGTGGGTGTAGTCATTGATTCTCCTGATTTTGTTTGTTTTGATTACTGAAACTATGCAGTAAGTATTTAGTGTTAAGCAGAGGACAGAGAAGGAAAAGAGAGACAAAATTATAGGACAATGTTTAAATGTTAGAAAATATATTCTAGCATAGGTAGAAAGTTGATAAACAGATAGTAATCATAGTTGGCAGTTTCCATGGAGAGCATACCGTGCAATAAGGTGCAACCTGTTGTGAGAAAAGTTAAGAAGAAGCAGATGAAAGGTGAGCTGGACCATCTCAAACGGGCAGAGAAGAAGAAAAGGCGCTTAGAGAAAGCTCTTGCTGCGTCTGCAGCTATTCGATCTGAGCTTGAGAAGAAGAAAGAAAAGAAGATGGAAGAACAGCAGAGGCTTGATGAAGAAGGTGCTGCAATTGCAGAGGCTGTTGCTTTGCATGTGTTGCTTGGTGAGGACTCTGATGGTTCGTGCAAATTTGATTTAAACAAAGAAGTGTTCACCACCTGGAACTGCAACAACGAAATTGAGCTCGTAATGGCTGAAGAGAAAGCATGCCTTCCTTACTGGGGCTGCACAAGGAGTTCACTTGAAAGAATTGGATATGGAGCTGATCGTAAATGGGATGATATCCAAAATGGTGATTGGTCGTTTTCATATGGTTCTTTTAGAAAGGATTCTCATTCACCATACTTTGACGGTGGAAGTTGTGGGACTACAGAGTTGTCAGCTGGTCTTATTGCAGCTCAGGCTGTTTCATCCCTTAAGATAGCAGAGGAGGCCTGTGCTGATACAATTGTCTTCAACTGAATGCCGGACGGGCTTCATAAGCAGTTTTTTGCTTTCTTTGCTGTGTCTTTGGTTTTCTTCAGAATAACACTATTGTATATATTCCCAAGTTTCTCGTTGTCTTGCTTGCACGTTTCTCCTGATCAAACAAATGTTGTACTTTGGTGCTTTCTGTTGCCTGTTGGTTTCTTTCAAATGCTCTTTGTATTCTTGTCCTGGTTGATTTTTACTATTGGAGCAACATATAGCATCCTTAGTGAGAAGTGGTACCTAGATGTTCTTAGTTATTTTATTTGAATTGTAAAACAAATAGCACTAATCTGCTTGTACATTGTGGCATTTGGAAACAGTACACTTAATATCATGTAAATCGCTGCATCAGTTACATGAAGTTAAGCCTATACTTGAAGGTTTCCTTCCACTTCATTGACTAACAATGCAATCTCCACCGCATAAAGTGCGCTCTAGTCTCCCCATCACTTTCTTCCTTTGAAGTCAATTAGAGCACAATTCAGACCAATATTAATTCATTTCCTCGAGGAAAGTGGCGGAACATCTGACGTGGACACAAACATGATTAAAAGCTAATTATAGAATGCCACATAAATTGCTTCTAGATACCAAATATTAGCTCTGTTTGGCTGTTAGCTGATTACATTAGCTGTTAGCTGATAGCTGATTCTATCAGCTGATTTGACCAGTGGATTGTATTAGTTGTTTGTCATTTAATGTTTGATAAAATTAGCTGTTTAGTATTAGCTGTTTATGTGTAAAATGACTTATAAGGGCATTACTTTAAAAAAAATTATAAGAGTATGAATTTAGTATTTCGTTGGATATTCTTATAGTAATTTAAAATGTAGATATTTAATTCTACAAAAATTAAGTTTACAACTCTAATAAAAATATAGAACATATAATAATAATAATAATAATAATAATAAAATCTAATAATAATAATAATAATAATAACAATAATAATAATAACAATAACAACAATAAAATTCAAATCCCATCTCTAGTTTTATACTCATGAACTACCATATAGACGTTTTGATGAATTTATAAATAAGAGTTGTAGTTAATCTTATACATTTTAGATAGGTTAGAAATAAGTTTGAGGACATAATTGTCTTTCAGTAAAATTTTTATTAGCTGGTTAGTTGAAAAGTTCCTCCTAAGTAGCTTTTCAAAAAATGGCTGGTTGGGTTGAATCAGCCAACCCAACCAGCTCTTAACCAAACAAGTGGATTAGCTGTTTGACATACTCTAATCAGCTGAAATGTAGCTAAAAAGTTATCTACCAAACACCTCCATTATCAACAGTAATACTTGTTGTGGAGAGAATACTTCAAATCAATAGGCTTTTGGATATACTACGATCCTTTAGACAAACATTAATAAAGATTCGGTTGAAAGAACAAAAGAGAATTTTACAGTTGATACACAATGAATGATACTATTGGCTTTTCTATTATATAAAAGGATTCAATCGAGCCGTATCGAAAGATGCCAAAGAAAGTGAATTTTCTTTCACACCACATTCATCATTGATTCATGTAACAGTAGTAGTTCAGACAATTGTCATCGTGAATTTTGGCCAATTGGTAGATCCAATCTTTGATCTTGTTGCTCCTGAATAAGCACATCTTCGTACTTATTTTCAATATCTGAGCTACTTGATGGTTTGGCACCAGATGTAATCAGGTTCTTGAACCATGTAGCCTGAAATCTAGGGCTTCCTCTGTTTGAACCGCCAGGGGACTTGGGAGCTGAGCCATTGCTTGAAGCAACACCTAAAAGGAAGCGATATGCCACTTTACTTGCTGATACAATCTCTGTCTTAGCTTGTCTCAACTGTGATTAAACCACCCAAAGAAGTAAAAAGATGTTAATTGCCTCAACACAAATGTTGGAAAAGAAAAGATGAAATCCCAAGTATGCTAATCAAAATTTATTAGTGACAAGAAATGGTAAGTGCTGATGATGGATAAAATAAAACATTTGCCCAAAGGAGATAACATTCAAACAGAACACATTCAATTCAAAAATAAGTAGTCATTAGGTAGGACAATGATCAATACATTTTGACTGCTAGTAATGAGTAAATGCTGATCAAGTATAACATACAGGAACAAAAGAGAGCATCTCACCCTTATTGCTGTGTTTCCTGCTACTTCCATAGCAGCATCACCAGCATTAGCAAAGCGATTAACCCAACCTGTTAATAGTACCAGTTAAACACACATTCCAATAGAAACAACATTACTAAGACTATAACTTCAAATCACATCAGAAACTAGAATATACATGCATCTTGACCGATACAACATCCCGTTTATAATTCATAATTGAGGCATTCTCACAAAGAAAAATGGTTCTTTGTGAAATAAGGTACCTGGAAGTTTTGGTACACCAAGCCTCTCACAGAACTCATCGCAGAAGTGATTGCAGTTCTTAGCTAACAAGTCGTATGAATTTCCAGGCCATTCTCTACTCAGCTCTCGCAAGATCTGATTTACCTTAAAGATCGAGAAGTTTGTTCTTCCTAGAATAATGCTCTCACGATATGTATACATCGGATTCCTTTCAGAAGGACAACTGAAAACTCCAGTTCCATGATCACAAAATCCAAATGACCATTCATCATCTCCATATACCTACAAAATATATAGCGTAATCTATTAAACTAGGCATTCAAAGGCAAAAAGATTAAGTGTGAATTTTGACCAATTTCGACGAATTACAACAAATTATGTAAGGAACACCATCTTCGTCCTCTTTCTTTCATGTACATGAATCTCTTTCTAGAACCAAGCATTTCCTAGTTTTGGCCAACATTCAGCGATTGGGTGGCATATTTAACATCAAAACCATGATAACCGCAAAAGCAAGACTGACATGAGAATCAGTGACAAACTCCCGGATCTACCCAAGTAACAAGATTCTACTATTAATTAAAGGGGCGCATTTCCGAGTCAAAAGACTCCATCTTGAAGAAAATAGCCGTTAATAGCCACAAATACAAACCCAAAATGACCTCATCCAACCAACAATGGCAAATCAATCCAGATAGAAATCAAACAGAAGCAAGTACGACAACGACGACGACAACAACAACAACCTGAACAGCGCTATGGAATATGCCACCCAGACCTATCCCGTCCTTGAAGATCTTGTTGATATTCATGATTGTGTTGTTCGTCTTCTCCGACCCACTATTCGTCACATCGTATATATGCAACGTAACCTCCGTCATTTTCACCCAAACCACAGAAACAAAAAAACTAAACCCAACTCTTAACCCTAAACGAAAATTCAAATCATGTTCTCCTCCACTCAACTCCCTCTCGCTCCAACACTCTAAACAACCACTCCAGAGCGCGAAGAAGGATGCTTCAAACTTCGAACTTCAAACTCTACCTTTAACTGTGATTTGATTTCGAAACTTTCATTTCAATTTCAAATCCCATTCTTCTCCGAATTTTTAAAAAAAACTTCTTGCACTTCCATTTCGAAGTCACTAGAAATGATTAACAGTTTGGGGTCAATTTGTGAATTATAAGATCTTTGAGGGCAAAGAGGAAAGGAATATCGATCACTTTTTGACAACTGGCCGACATCATCAGGAACATGGTTCTATGAATTATGATTAGACCAGTTGGATACTGGTCCCCATCCCACATCAGCCCACCCGTGATTATTTCAGTTGACCGACGGGTCTCAAATGACTATACTGCCCTCGCTTTGTCCGGTTAATTGTTTATTTAAATCTCAAATCGTTCCGTCCCGTCCCGCCTAACTCCTAAGGTATGGGGGTATTAAAATATGAGTTTGCTTCTTCCACCCAAAAACCCTATCCCACTCTATTCAACGGCAGAAGTGATGTCGTTTTAAAAATTAGATGTGAGTTTAAAAACTATCACAATGCTTAAAATAACGTTATTTTAAATATTCGAAAGAGTTAAATATTACATAATTTGTTACGTGCGATTCGATGCAATGATTAATAATTAAACGAGTCCTTTTTAAAGGAATCAGATTTTTTGTTTCGGTTATGATATTTTTATTATGTTTTATTAAATCTCATTCATTTATTTATGTAGATCCCACACCAATATATGAATTAGATTTAATGGAAGAGAGTTATAAATTAGAAGAAAGAATTTGATATGTTATTTAAAGTTTACAAATTGTTGCATAATAGGTCAAATATGAAGATATCATTAATAGCATTTTATGTAATAAAAGAAATCACAATGCTCCCCTTAATATCAACGATTAAAAAATCTAATCAGTTCGATTGATTTAATTATAAAAATCTTAAATTTTTTAATTTTTTAGTTCGATTTTAAACTTTTCGGCTCTATTTATTTTAATAACTCTTGTTTTTAAAAAATAATCAATTTATTAATTACTCAGTCAATTTTTGTAAATTAATAAATACTTATAAACTAAAATTAATAAATAAATAAATTTTTATTTAATAATCTTTTTTCAATTAGACTTCAGATTTTTTATAAGCAATGGTAATCTCTTTCCATCATATTTTAAATTATTTAATTTTATTTAATCTTTAGTCAATTTTATAATCGTTTAATATCGATTAAATCTTTTAAACTTTAAATATTTTTAAATAATGTTATATTACTATAATTTTTAAAAAATATTGTTTCAAATTTAATTTTCTTAAATTATATATTAAATCGATATTATTTATAGAAAGTTAAATTAAAATAATATTATATTTAAAAGAAGGTCCAGTCCGATTTTCTAAATTCGAATTTAATAAGGTGGGAAAAAGTGAAAGGAAGTGGGCAGTATAAGTGCAGTGCTGGTCCTACCTGATAATGAGACCTACTAAACACTCCTCACTACTCGCAACTTAGTTGGCAGACCCCAGTCCCACCTTTTATCAACCAAAAATATTAAAATAAATTAAATTTAAAAATTAAAAATTGAATCATTAAATTGACTAGTCCAAAATTAATCACTGCTTAAGATCAAAACAGACAAGGGGAACATACAAAAGGACCTTTTGGTCCGAGACAATGATGGATGTGTGTATCTCAGCAGTTGTATGTTTGGAGATCAGAATGTTATTTTCTTTGTTTATTTGCCTTAATCATATGGAATCAGGATTGTGCAGGGAAGATTAAGCGGAAAACTTGCAGGATGAAGTGTTAAAAGCTTGTATAATCGTCTAGATCCAAACTTCCCGTCTAACTTGGAGCTCATATTGGTCATGGCTTGAGAACAAGAATTGAATCTATGAGATTTAGTGGCCCGTTGTTCTTCAGTAGCTCAATGATCGAATGGTCAGCTATTAACTGACTGGTTGTAGGATTCGAATAGCTGACTGGTTGTAGGATTCGATTCGGTTCAGTTCTCAGAACATTGGACATGCTGAAGGCTACAAAAGAAAGTATCTAAGCAGTTCAGCAAGTGACAGGAATAGTCTTGTCCGTATTAGTTATAGCAAGACTATAGCAGGAATTTTACGTCTGCAGAAACTGAAGAGAGTCTTGGGAAAATTTACACCAGCTGATAGGCCAGATCGAACTCAATATCAAATCAAGATGATCAGATACAAAGGTAGATCGAAAACAAAAGGAAAAACAAGGGAAATCAGGCAGTAAAACCAGTTTAAATTTATGCTCTTGTAGTGTACACTAATTAACAAATTTCTTTCAGTACATCTGAAGGAAATCCTAGCAACGAACGTCGCCAACTAGTGTCAAAGCAACAGTAAAAGAACTATCTTCCATCATTGTTTATTAGCTGGGAAAAGACTTGGGTGGTTGATATGTCTGAGCTGCTAACATTCAAATGATTCTCTCTTTCAGAATGTGTGCTGCTATATGGAACACCAGGAGTTACTCTAGACCTTGGCAGGTCATTTGTATTCATGTTGCTGTCTTCGTGTGGTTCTATTGGTGCTCCAGATTCCTGAAGCTGTAGTATGTACTCCAAATTCCACAGTACATCACCCATAGTTGGCCTATCGACACCATAATCAGCCAAGCATTTTTCAGCCGTTTCCCCGAACTTCTTCAAAGAGTTAGCTTTAAGCTGTCCCGCTAGATTTGGATCAATGATCTTGTCAAGCATTCCCTTCTTCTGCCATTGCATTGCCCATTCAGCTAAATTCACCTGCTCCCTAGCAAGTAATGGATCAACAGCAGGTCTTGCACATAGAACTTCAAAAAGCACAACTCCAAATGAGTAAACGTCTGATTTATCTGTAAGTTGCTGTCTTCGAAAGTACTCGGGATCAAGATAACCAAAACTACCTTTCACACCAGTACTTACATGGGTCTCATCAAGGCATGGACCTGATCTTGAGAGACCAAAATCAGCAACTTTAGCCCCATAGTTTTCGTCCAGCAAAATGTTTGTAGACTTAATGTCACGGTGGATGATACCTTGTGTGGAGCCTGTATGAAGGTAGTGAAGGCCCCTGGCAGCACCAATGCAAATTTCAAGCCTTTGCTTCCAAGATAATGGTGGATGACTTGAACTGTATAAATGATTCTTCAACGGTCCTTTTTCCATGTACTCATAAACCAGTATCATTTCTGACTGCTCTTCACAAAACCCAACAAGTGAAACAAGATGCCGGTGGCGTATCTTGGACAAAACTGTTATTTCAGTCTGGAATTCTGGAAGCCCCTGCCTAGATCCTGGAACACCCCTTTTTATAGCAACCTTTGTGTTGTCTTTGAGAACTCCTTTGTACACCATACCAAATCCACCTGAACCAATAATCAGATTTTGGTCAAAGTTGTTAGTTGCAGATTGTATCTCAGCAAAGGGTATCCTCAAGCTGTGTGATCCATTTGGACCGGGAGATGTATTGATAGTTACTTCAGACATTCTACTTCGTGAACTGCCCCCGAATACACGGAGAGGAGTCCAGCCAGCACTCTCCGAACGCCTTGTTTTTGACTGCTTCTTCTTCTTTTTCTTGCATGTACATGCAAACAGGATAAGTAGAACCAATGACAATACAACTATACCTCCAATGATTGGACCAACAATAATCCAAATGCTTTTCTTCTTAGAACCCTTTTGTGAAGCTGGAACCATCTTCATTATCTCCACCCCATTCAAGATAGCGTTGATTTTCACTGTACTACTAAGGTCAGAAGGTCCAATACTTACACTTATGGATCCTGAATCATCAGAAGCAGCAACAAAGTCTATGTAAACGGGAGATGAGAGCAAGTGGAATGTCAGTGCCGACAAATCAACATCTTTATATGCAGTGTTGTTGTTTATAAACACGTCAAAGTACAACTGATTAAGTGAATTGCTAACTATGTCACAGAAATGGAGCCGAACAAAATGCGAGCTGCCACCCAAACCACCTACTGGGAATTTCCAGGTGACGTTGAATCTTGCATTAGGGTTGATGTTGTCCTTATTCATCTCCTGGGCAGTCATGTAGACATTGTCAGGGGCAATTTCTCTGGTCGCACCACCACTCTGGTAATTAGGAGTATGTGTTGTCGCAACACGTTTGGCAGCAGATTCTATAACGAGAAAATCATCATCAGGAATCCAAGTTCTCCACAATGTGTCATTGAAAGGTGTCAAAGTTGAACCTCCAACATTAATCCTATGAATTGTCTCAAGAACATTAGATGTAACATTCCTAATATCTTCAATTCCATTTTCCGTAACCAACCTAGCTCCTTGATCTATAATAAGGTCCCCAGGAGCTGAAAATAGCTCAATCCCACTAACAAACGCATAACCTTCATCAACCTCAGGACAAAACAGAATCTCCACCATTTCACTATCTACTTTTAGTATATACTCTTTGACTACAAGAACTTGGGTACTAAAATCACTCAGTATCGTGTACCCATCAAATGCAACACTAAACTTAGCGGTCAACAAATTAAAACCTTCTGCTACAAACGGCGAGAAATGAAAACGTACCAAATGAGTCCCATTTCTCTTGATACTAAACTTGTACCCCGAAGCTTTAGTGAAAACTCTTGCTGTGTGATACAAAGTGAGTGAATTTGCAGATGGGTTCTTGTTCGTTACTGAAACGGACTGATCAGATGAGATAAAATCTGACCCTGGTTTGACGGAATCAGCTAGAAAATTTCGGTTGTCGACGGAAACACTGGTGGTCGAGCCACAATTTAGAAGATAGTTGTCCAGGGGAGTAAAGGAAGTAGAGCTGGAAGAGATAAACCAGAGGAGAGTCAGTGAAAGAAAGTAGAGACTTTTCGATGCCATGAAAGAGGCTCTCACAACTCTTCAGAGAAGCTTTCGAGATGATAAGTAAATGTTTAGTGGACTAAAGAGTCACTGCCAAGAAAAAAACGTCATTTGGGTTTGACTCTGTAAGGAAGCTTGGTTTTTCCTTAAAAGTACAGTGGAGGGACTGAATTCGGCCTAGACAGTGCAAGTTTTCTAATCATTGTCTCGTGTGATGAGATCAACCGTTCACATTTAGTGGATAACAATGGAGGTCAGGCTGTTGCCCATTATAGAGTGAGCAAAGCAAATTGCTTATACCCTGTTTGTTTGATGATTGATGGTGTAAAGGATCAAGAATCTCAATTGCAAACTCCCAAAAACTATTTTTTTTTCTTTGTTGGATTGGACTAGGAATAGAAACAACCTTTCAATCCAAGCTCATTCTGGTAGTTGAAACCCATGTGATCCCAAAACCCAACGTCACTTACACATATCCGCAACAGGAAACACAAATCACCACATAACCCTATCTGTGTAAGCATATGATCAACCACCATTACACTATCACCCATCTACGCTATGCCTGCTAGCCTATTCAACCAACCTCAAAAGCTACATCTTGCATTTTCAATCAAAACCCACAAAAATTCTATACATAAATTACTAATATTTACCAGAAATAGGCTAAAGGTAGAATCAATCATCGTTTTAAAAGATTATTCTGTGATTTTTATCGTGATATTTTCAAACCTGAAGCTCAGCGATGCAAAAGGAAACTTAGGATATGCTAATCTGATTCGTTTTCCATTTTCATGACATAAGGTGGGTGCTGTATTAATCTGGTCACTTATTATTTAACGGGTAACAGGTTTGAACACTCAACTCAGTTTTCAATCTCCAGGACAAAAAATTATGAAGATTAGTCATAGGTGCAATGTGTGTTGGCATTTCTTCGTTAGTTTGTACGATTTTTGGTGTGTTTCCGTTGTCAAAAGGAATCAAGCCTTTGACATTTGAAGGTATAAGATTGCCTTGAAGGTGAGATAATGGACTTTTTAAGTAAAGTGGGACAGGTATTCTTTCATGAATAGGTTTGAGTTTCTTGAGAAAAGGTAGGCTTACATCACCTTACATCAAATTCGGCCCCATTATCCAATATATGATAATTATATAAATTACTTTTAAAATTTTATATATAAATATTTAGGACTGGCAAAATTTTGTTCGAACTGATAATTTGAACACTTCCGATCTAGAAAAAATCATATACAGGTTAGAATTTTTTGACCGAATTTAAACTAGGATGACTGATTTTTGTCCGAATTAAAATCAAATCTAAATATGAGTTTATTTTAAAAATGTCTGAATTTTTAAAATTAGTCAACACCGAACATTTAAAACTGATTGAAATTATCCGATCCGAATTTAAAAAAGACAAAAAATCATTATTTCAAAATTTGGGGAAGAAAAAATTTATGTAATTTTGAATTTTGATTTGAAGTGCACTTTTTTCTTTTTTGTCCTTTTTCTTTGTGACAAGAGATGTGAAGAAGATGGTGCAATTTAAGGGTCTTTAGTTATTAGTTAAAATCGGACAAACCGGTTCCAAACCAGGCTAGGTGTTTTTCAATCTGTTTCAATTCTGGGTAACTTGGTAAAAAAATTAGTTTCAAACTAGTTTAAGGTTATGAAATTTTTACCTTTGTCTGAATTGTTCGGAACGGTTTGATTTGAAATCGATTTTTTGCTGGCCCTATAAATATTCATTAGTTTAAATCTTAACCTTCAATATTTATGTTATTTATAGAACATCCTTTATTTATATTTAGTTTAATAATAATCTTCTTAAAATTTTCATAATAAAATAAAATTTTATCATTATTGTATATTAATTATTATTATTGAGGTAAAAGATATAAAACTATTTAAATTTTTGAATATTTAAATTATTGAAAAATTCCTGCTAAGATTTCGGCTTAGAAAACTCTTTTTCTATACTTTGGTGAACAAGATATACCCAATGTTAACATCACTTGCATCATCAATCATATAGTACTTATATAGAATCAGATCTCCTGTACTAATTATAGTGTTCTTATCATGTTTGATTTGATGGTCTGAACAGAATAAATGAAACAGAAGATTTGATGGGTACTTACAAGACGAATCAATATAGTTCTTAAGTTTGAATGTAACCAATTAAATCTTATCCAAACTAATAGCTTATTATAATTATTTTAAATCATTAATTTAATTGAATTTAATTTATTGTGGTCGGTTTAAGAATCAAATTGACTTATCATTTTAGTGACAATTAACTAGTTCATGCATGCTATGTGCATTTTATTATTATTTTTAATTAAAATTTAGGAGATGGGGTTTTTATGAAAAATTTGAAATTAAAAAAATTGAGAATTTTAAAAATTAGGTGACTTTTTTAAAAAAATTTTATACTATAAAAAAGTTTATATGTTTTTATAAATAAAACGATTTTATTTTGCTCATATGTTGAGTCTAAGGTCAGTCTGATCCTGAACCTATGTATCGGCGTATTGAAAACACTTGAACCCATTGCCATCCATACCTAATCATTTAAAAGTTTACATGTATTATTTGATTCTAATAATTTATTTAAGTCACGTAATTAATAAATTATTTTTCGTATCTAATAATTTATTTCATACATATGTAAAAAATAACAATACAAGTTTAATCAAAATAAAAAGATACACATATACATATACATATATGTATATATGTGTATGTATCAATGCTTTACAAAACGCGCAATTTGACTAGTTTAATAATAAAAATCTTAAACTAGCTAATTTTTGGTTTAGCTTTTATTTTTTCGATTCGATTTAATTTAATAATATTTGTTGTTTAATAGGAAAATTTGCTTAAACTAATTAATTTTTATAAATTAAAATAAAATAAATAATTTATTTTTAATTAAATTTTAAAATTTTGAATTAGGATAATCTTCATTGACCAATTTTAAAATTATGTAATTTTAACCTATTCTATAATTATCTTTTAAAGATCCAATCTTTTATTTTATGGGTTTATCTTTCGATTCAAATTTAAAATATTAATATACATTACTCTGATATCACTTGTGACACTTTCTATGTCGTTTTGGATATAGACCAATGTGGAATTGGGCTGTTATTGGACCAAAGAAAATGGGCTTCAAGAACACTGCCCGAAATGGCAATAATATGAAATGATTTTGCGAGAGTAGTTGACTAAGACCTTAGTTATCAAGTTACAGTCTTTCACTTTCCTTTCTCGGACTGAGCTCGCCGGAGGTTCACCGTCAAAGACATCAAAACTTCCCTTTTCCCATTCACCTCAGTTGACCCTGCCAACGCTGCAAAGTTCACGTTTCGGAAATGTTATTGCAGTCTCACCGGCCGCCGTAACCGCTAACTACCCAACCATTCAACGGTCACCATTTTCATTTGCTCGTGTTCCTGTTAAAAACCAAACCTTTCTCTGCCCTCGGTTATGTCCTGAAGATCCTGTTTTAGCCAACCAAAGCTCCTTACTTTGTCATTTCTTGTTGATAGATTTTATGTTTTTAGTTTCTTGTTGATAGATTTTATGATTTTTTTTAATAATACGAATTATTAAAATAAATCAAACGGAAAAGTTAAATATCAAATTGGAAAATTGAACATTTCAAAACTTTTATCATATAATCAATTCAATTTTTTAATTATTAAATTTAAATAAGCACAATTTATGAATATTATATTTCTAATAAATCATTTAATGTGATAAGTATGAACATCCGACCAAGATGGCTTAATCGAAAGCGACCAAACGGCTTTTTTTTTTCTTTTTTAAAAAGTAAGAAATCATTTAGGCCGACCCTACCTACCTTGTACCTGTTGGGTTACTGACCAATCAACCCTTAAATGAATCAGCCTGTTGTCTTCCCCTCGTGATAAGAAGATTCGAACTTTGATGTAAAGTTAATGGTCAAAATTAGTTCCACTTACCTAATCAATTTGGCCCTCTTGTTTTTAGGAGATTGGTTTTCTATTATAAATTGTATTTGCAGAAGCTGATAACAAAGTAAAAGGACAAATTAAAAGATGCGAAACTTTGTGGAGAATATGAGTACGTCTTGCATTGAAATGTGTGATCTTTTATTCCTTTTTTTGTTACGTCACCTTCTAATTTTTGGGGTGGGAATAAGTAAAAGATGTCAAAATAGACCTTACGTGACTCAAATTTAGTATGAGTTGATCGAATTATAGTTCAATAATAGTCAGCCTGGTCGTGGCCAATCGGGCCATAGGCTGGTCAACTCGTGGTTAAGCTGAGCAATAAGTTACCACAGTCTGTGGTCAGGCTCGACTGGACTAGGAGCAGTTCAGGTTAAACCTAACTCATTGACATCTTTAAAAATCAGTTCTTGTTAGAGTTAGTGATTCCATTGTCACTTAATCTTATTCATATATTTATGTGAACCTTGCATAAATATGTAGATAAGAGTTAATAGAATATGGTTCGAACTGATTAATCAGAACAGAAAGTCTAATTCCTATTTTTTCCTTTATCTTAGCCATTATCATATGATTGAATCCTGACTGATTAGCATATAATGTGGAGAAGTTCCTGCCAATTGATTTAGAAAATTTCATGACAGGAGTTAATAATATATCAGTTCCATGTCTTTTGCATAGACTATGAACTATTTCTTGTAACTGGAATGAGAAAAAAAAAAGTAGTTTTTCACTTTTTCTACAATTTAAGAAACTTTTAATTTTTTAATATTTGAAAATTTGTTGTAATTTTTAATTTTTAAATATTATTTTATTTTGATTACAACATAATAAAACTTGTTATATATACAATAATTCAATATAATTTTTAATTTAAATTTAATTAATTAATAATTTATTATAATTATCTTAAATTATTAATTTAAATTTATTTAAATTACATTTAAGAGTTAAATTAAGATTATATTAGTTATATATAATGTTTATAATACACGTGTTTCATTATTATTTTTATAAAAAACAAGAACAAGTTTTTTAAATTTTAATTTTTTTTTCACGATGTGTTTTAGACGGATCTCAATTATAGAAAGACATTTTTAAGCTATTCATACTCAAACTAATCCCCGCTCAAATTAGATAGGTCTTTGCGAGAGGCAAAGCTTTAATCGCAAGTTTTAAACGGTTATATATATGAGAGAGTTTGAACCGACAATCTTAAGCCAAGAGAGCTCCCTACGAACTCGCCTGCGCCTTGAGTTATTTAAAGTTTTTAAATCACGGGTATTGAATACTGTTGACCCTTGAACCGTGTCATGACCAACTTCTTGAGAAAAATGTAACGTAGGGAGACAGTTATTTTGTCTTCTTCTTATTTTTTCCTATACAATTACAGGCGGACTGGCGGAGATAAAAGTATTCACTAATCAAGAGAAGTCCCCGTCGTTAGCTCCATAAACAAAGGCAGTAGACAGGGAGAGATGGTTTCAGGAGCTGAAAGTGGTGATACGAATGGAGCAACTCTTTTCCAGTCGATTCGATCAGGAATAAAGCTGTTTGTAACAGTAATCTTTCTTGGGTACTTGATCGTCTGGTTGATGATGCCTATGCGCGTATATTATCGACACTGGTTTCCTAAGATTAGTGCGAAAACAAAGTCCACATTCTTGGGAGGAGAAGGTTCAGTTCCTGTTCCTGTTCTTAGTTCCCAGTTCCCATTAATCTCTATTTTCAGAACCTGAAGAGGCGAGTGAATAAGTTCTGTGATGCTGTTCTACAGGTTCGTACTTGTTAATCTATACTTTCCCTGTCCTCCTCATAGCTACACTGGCCTGTATATACCTCCATCTGGGAAAGAAAATTCCTGACGATAGCTTCAGGTAAAGTACTGCTACTGCTCTAAAACTTGTGTGCTCTATATGATCAGTCTCTTGTAATCTGACTATGTTTTCATGGACACAGCAAGAATGGTGCTTCAGGTTCAGGTTTTGGGTGGTGGAAACGAACGGCGGTCGTGAAAGGTCCCCTTGGAATCGTGTCCTGGATAGAGCTGACGTTTCTTGGCATGTTTGTGGGGTTACTAATGTGGACCTTAGCTTGTTACTTGCATGGAATGTTTGAAACTAGCGTCCAAGACGCTGAACGCGAAAGATTACAAGTGTAAAATTCTCCTCACAGGCTTTCTTCCTCCTCCATACATTGCCTATCTTTCATAGATTCCACAGTCCCACCATTTTTGACCTGGAAGCAACCTGTTTTGTCTTTTTGAGTATTATGTTCAAAGTCCTTGTTTATGTTTCTATGACCTTGACTATTTTGTTCAGGTGGGAGTATAAATTGGAATGTGTAGGACTGACTTTGGGCCTTGTGGGATACGTAAGTATGGCTCTACTCTTCTTCCCAGTTACCAGACTATCGTCCACATTGCAGTTTCTGGGCCTGACCTCAGAGTCAAGCATCAAGTACCATATCTGGATGGGCCACATATGCATGATTCTGTTCACTGCTCATGGCCTCTGTTACATTTTCTTTTGGGCCAAAACCCATCAAATATCAGAGGTAAACTTTTTATTGTCCTTCAACTGTTTTATTCATTATCTGGTTGGATTTACAACCCTCTAGTTGGTGGAGTGAAGGGCATAGGGTCAAAAAGTCCTGTATTCGAATTTTCCTACCTACACTCTTTCGATTGAGCCTATCGTATAGGGTTTGTCTTGTGCGGAGTACCCAATTGCGTGATTTGCAGGCTATTGCATCAATCCGAAAATTTATTCTGTGTGAATTCAAATGATAAAAGCTACAAGTTCCTCAGTATAAAAAAAAATGTTTGATTTAAAATTCAAAGTTGGATTGGATTGAAGATCCAAACTTGAGTTGGATCATATTTGACCTAAAGATCAATCAACATTTAATTCAAATTTGATTCTTATCGTATATGAATATTTAAATTTGACCAAATTAAGTTTGATTTGTTGACTTTTGATTGGATAGAGAGGAAATAATTTGTCATCTCTGATTGAAGAAGGATTAATGTTATAGTGGTCAAACTGAGTTAAACATGTGAAAATACCTCAAAATCAAACCCAAAATGAAAAATTTTATATTCCCCAGAAGTCAAGACTGGTAAATTCTTATTTTCGCTTTCTTGGATATTCCATCACTAGATTTTGAGTTAGATCTAGTGTTCTAAATCTAATCTGATCTTATTTTGCATATCTTACTCCCTCCAAGTTGACTGCATTCCAATTTCTCAAAGAAGAAACTTAAGAAGTTGGTTTTGTGTTTTCACTTGGCAGATGCTCAAATGGGACAAGTTCTTTATTTCAAATGTTGCAGGAGAAATTTCTCTGCTTGCAGGATTGGTCATGTGGCCTACAAGCCTGAAACAATTCAGAAGAAAACTATTTGAGCTCTTCCTCTACACTCACTACTTCTACATTCTCTTTGTTGTGTTCTTCGTGTTCCATGTTGGCTTCTATGGTTCTTGTATCATCCTTCCTGGTTTCTATCTCTTTTTAATAGATCGATTCTTGAGACTCTTACAATCTCAACAGAAAGTACGCCTAGTCTTTGCGCGAGTTTTGTCATGCGATAGTGTAGAACTCAATATTTCCAAGCTTCCAGGTGAGTTTCTGATCCATTTTAACGGGGTAGTGGCTAAATTCCATTGTCTGAACATCATTGTTTGTTCTGCAAGGATTGAGCTACACTCCTATGAGCAGTATATTCATAAATGTGCCTAGCATTTCCAGGCTACAATGGCATCCCTTTACAATTACCTCCAACAGCAACACAGATCCTGACAAGCTAAGCATAATCATAAAAAGTGAAGGAAGTTGGTCATCAGAATTATACAAGATCCTGTCATCCCCTTCACCAATCGATCGCCTGGAGCTCTCTGTCGAAGGACCCTATGGACCACCTTCAACCCATTTCATGAGGTGCGTATATCCTACAGAACCAAACACAGTCTTATCTTTCCATTTTCAACCGTGAATTGTCAGAACATTCCCGGAAAGGAATAACATTTGTGGAACATGAAAGGTGTTACAATCTTAAAAATATAGAAAAAGCAAGTGTTTTTACTGAATATAAGAGGGAAATCTGTGCCAGGCATGACATGCTTGTAATGGTGTGTGGAGGAAGTGGCATAACTCCATTCATATCAATCATCAGAGAAGTCATTTTTGCGGCCAACACAAAACCTGACGGGACCATCCCAAGAATTCTCCTGATTTGTGCTTTCAGGAAATACGTGGACCTCACCGTTCTTGAGCTCATCCTCCCAATTTCAAGCACCAAACTTGACATATCTCGTTTGCAGATACAAATCGAAGCTTACATAACCAGAGAGAAAGAGATCAATACAAGTCAGCAGTTGGCCTCCAGAACCATATGGTTCAAGCCAGCTTCGTCTGATGCACCAGTTCATTCAATTCTTGGCCATAACAGTTGGCTCTGGCTTGGAGCAATAATTTCAGCTTCTTTCATCATCTTCTTGCTTATCATTGGCATTCTGATCCGATGTTACATATACCCTATTGACCATAACACCGATACCATATATCCTGCTGTTCCAAAATCAGTTCTGAACATGGTGGCTATATGTTTGTCCATAGTGATAACTGCTTCTGTGGCATTTATTTGGAACAAGAAGCAGATGGCAAGTGAAATTAAACAGATTAAGGATATGGGTTCACAACCATTCAACACACAGAAGGATTTGGAGAACATGGGAGATTTCCAGTCCCTTTTACAGGTCACAAATGTGCAATTCGGCGGAAGACCAAATCTGAAAGGTGAACGTGCATCTATCCCACCTGCACTTGATCCTATATGTTCTAAAAGGCTAAATTCTGACATGTATTTCTCCACTGAATCTTATGCAGATAGATTGATGAAGTGTGAGGGAAAGAGTGTGGGAGTTCTAGTAAGTGGACCAAAAGGAATGAGGCAAGATGTTGCTAAAATTTGTTCATCTGATGTATCAGGAAATCTCCATTTCGAGTCCATAAGCTTCAGTTGGTGAGGAGAAGATAAAAAGTGCTAGACTCCAGGTTCCATTACGCTATACCTGGACAGGACCTTAATGTATAGTCATATTTATTCTTGCTTATAATAACCCTATCACTTTTGTCATATGATTCACTATATATCTTCCAAGATAGACAAGAGATGATAAAACCAAATTTTCCATTTCGGCCCGGTTTCCAACTTACCACCAAGGTTCAGGACATTTATTTTACCATGCTGCGACCTGCAGTTCAAAAGAAGCTAGAAATGGTAGAAACCACATAAACTAAAACATGACACACGGAAAAACCTTGCAGATCTCTATTATATGTTATATATGAAGCACCTCAGCTAGACATTACAACAGCAGGTGTTGGCTGGGTGAAGATGATGACAATGGGAAAAAACAAGGATATGAAACAGATACAAAAAATTGAAGCAACTTCTAACTTCTTAATGTAAAATTCCTAAGCAAGTCATAAGGAGTGAGAAGATGAACAATTAGTAACTCCTATACACTACGTAAAACCCATCATGTGTAATCAACGAATTTGAAGGTTGCCCTCTTTGTTGAGATATCACAGCACAAGGCAAGCACCATGTGACTTAATCTGTACACCTTATGTCACTAAAAAAAAAAAAAACTATTCTTTATTAACTCTCCTAAGTGCATCTCTAGTTCTATCAGTTATCCTGCAGCAGTTAGCATAATCATGACTCATTAGCCACAAAATAATCTTTTATGTTACCAAAATCCAGCACCATCCTGTGTCATATCACCCCACCCAATGAAACATCTCATATCTTTTTGTTATGTCTATTTCCATCATCTCCACCTTTCACATTCAACTTACCTACCACCATCTCCCATTTCAGGAAATTTTCTAGAATGCCTCCTTGGACTAAACTGATTGTAGGAATCTGACTTGTGGGTGGGACGAGCATAGCTAAACCTTCGACTTTCATGAGACAATTTTGTTAGTGATTTTCTTCCTCTATAGTTTGGCAATGCACCATTTCGCTCATCAAACCATTTAGAACTATGGTGTATTGAGAAACGATTTCTTGTTGAGGACTTACAGCCGTCTTCATAAGTAGCAGCAAAGCGCTTCTGAAATGGCAACTTAAGTCTCTCTGCTCTGGCATCCGATCCGTAGACCGGAGATCTGCTCTGACATCTTGAGTCCCTCTGCAATGCATATGTAGCTGGTGTACGACACCTGGATCTTGGAGGAGATTTTCTGCGAGCTAACCCATAATGGCATCATCCTCTACTAAGGGGAGATATGCTTCTTCTATCTCTCTTTGGCAGCCAATGTGGGGGATGATTAGGACATTCAGGAGTCTCCTCAGGTATAAGTCTGTTATATTCCTCTCTAATGCCTCTGCCAAGCTCTTGTTGATACCTTTTAAACTTACTCCTAGTGGGAACAAAATTTCTAACCGGTAATAATCTTCTAGTATCCATGGTGTAGTTATAATGATTGGAAACCTCCTCATATTATGTTGATACCCGTCACGAGTAGAAGAGTTCATAAATTGCCTGTGGTTGCAGCGGAAAAACCATATATCTTCAGGCTCTGAATAATCAGAACCCCATCCACGGCCCTCTATGGCACTTCTTGGCCTAGGTGGACAAAAGCAATAAGGGCTCCGACAGGAAGGAGAATATCTTTTATCAGCATCCCAGTAACGTGTTGGATGATTGGCAAATCGACCTTTGCCTGGGCTTTGTGCACAAAAGTTAGAAGTAATTCTATCCCTTTCCAAGAACTTTTTGGAAGTATCCCCTGTTGCATCTCTACAATATACACCAACAAAACTATCAGCACTGAAACATATGATAGCAATCAGCATGTGGGATACACGTAATGGAATAGAAGAACAAGGGCAAAAATTTCGTAGCAATGTAAAGGCCAAAGAATCCAGAAGTCACCTGTTCTGAAGTGGAATGTCATCCTTCAATCGAATAGCATCACGCCATCCAACATGTGACAACTCCTCCATACTCAATGGCACTGATAAACCAGCTTTTGATGAGCAGTCTTTGTCAGTAGTCACATTCAAGGTCCTTGTCCCAGTGCTTGCTGAATCGTCTCTTCAAGAATCTCCTGTCCTGGAATTTTCAAATCTTATCACATTATCAGTTCCTGGACTAGGTCCTCTCACAACCTTCATTTCCTTTCCACAATCCAAGTCAGAGAACCCTTTTTCCTCAAACGCAGATCCATAGTCCAACTGTTCAACACCCCCATCCTCTAATTCACTATCATCCCAGACAAAAAGTGGATCAGATTCCCTCAACTCGCCATCCTCAAACTGCGAATCATAGCCATCCTGAAGTCCAGAAGTATTTCCAGTGGCCACTTTCTCGACATGATCAGTTTGGTAACTGTTGGTTTCATTGCTCTCATCAGAAGGATCTTTGACAAATTTGCTGAAAGTTTTCACATCAGCAAAATCAGAAGTTGAAGGTTCCTGGATAATACAACTTGGAGAAGTGACAAATAAGTCACCATTCCTGTAGTCGTCGTCAAGCTGTTCTTCAATCTTATGGTACTCTGTGCTTGATCTGTTAGTGCAACTGGTTAAACCTTCCATATCCACTGAAGATTTTTCATCAGTATGCATACTCAAAGAGACTAATCCATGCAGATGGTTCTGACTAATTTCTCTATGTTCCTGCTGGTTATCGGAAGGACCCAAATTTTGCAGCTTGCCACTTCCGTGGATGGAGACATTGTGTAAACAGTCAACTAGAGAATCAGTTTTCACATTCTTACAAGGCACATTATTCAAGTCAAAAGGTAATCTATCATCCGTTTATGATTCAGATTTCTTCTCTGCTCTGGTGTCATTTCTAGCAGAACACGTAGGGGATATGGAAGAAGAATTATTGACAAAAGATGGGGCTTCCATTTTATCTCTTGGGTAGGAAGCAGTTTCTTCGACAACCACTGCAGAAGTTGATGATGAACCAGCTCCTTCTTGTATTGGTTCTTCCAAGAGTGAACATTCTTCAACAAGATCAATATTCTTAAATGAACTCTTATTGCAGGCCACAGCAGCAAGTATCTCAATCCCAGAGAAGTCTTCGACGTTTTCAAACTGACTATCATTTGTTTCTGAAATCATACTAGTCGCGTCTGTTGCCTTGCAAGTAGTGTCACTTTTTCTACTGTGGGCTTTGCTTTTTAAGTTCAGTTCAGGCACTTCAAAGTAAGGCAGTGGGCACTGAGATGTTAAGGAGGTAGACGGTGCCATAAGTCTCCTCTTCTTAATTGGACCGTGTTCTATTTCTTCACCAAATCGCCCAAGAACAGCCACACCATGCTGCCACATAGACAAATATACCTCAGAAATTCATGCAGTCGGATGTTACAAAATCAATAACCATTAATAGAGCAAGTTACAAAAGGATTCGTAGTTCTATTTTGAACCTTCTCAGTATGTGACGCCAATGTAGCATCTGCTTGGTTAGGGACACCATTTAACAGCTTGGAGCCCATGTTGGACTTTCTATCAATTGATCTCCGTGTACGCCTCAGGCAACTCCTATAACGATTTGCCACTGTCTTCCAAGTCATCTCAGGATTTATGAACTTAATAAGTTCCAAATCCAATGTACTCATCATGCTTGTAGAGGCCACAATTCCTATTCCAACAACTGAAGTTCTATCGCCACAATTCATACAAAAATATAGTGGCTTCTAGTTTTCAACTTGAAGCCAGAGCATAAATAAAGATAAGAAAAGTCAAGTGCAATTAAGTACAAGTGAGTACAACCAACCAACTAGATGATTTCATTTCTCAGTTGTTCTACTTCATCTATGCTGAAAATTTCCAGACACAGAAATTTTTTTTGGCAAAGATAAGAAACCCACCAGATTACTTTTCAGTTTCCTCCAAAAGATGGATTTTAAAGAACTGGCTGCAAGGTTGGAGCCCCTAGCTTCCACTGCTCTTCTCACCTACAAATATAAAGTTTGGATAAGAATCCAAAGCAGTCTGAGACATGGAAGAGAAAGCAATAGCTATTCTAAGCATATCAAATCTAGAATTTTACATTTTATCATGCCAAGAAGCTCATAGCAGGTCTCCCCAGTAAAGTTCTATAAGACAGTTAGGCACAAAGTGTTTTCAGTTAATTACTTTGAAGTGCAAGAAAAAAGCTCCATCCAATCATATTATACCATAGCAAAAGTCGGTCCAAGTAAAGAACTAGAAAACAGAACATTTGATCTATGAAATACGGGATCCAAAAAAGTTCATCATCATACTATGTCGTCACCAAACTATATTTCCACCGTAATATTCTTCGTCTAAATTTCACGGTTGTTCAGCACATGCAAAATAGACCAAGCAAAAGCAATTGTATCTATAATCCCATTGGAGATATCCAATCAAATCACTACTCCAACCATAGACTAGTTCATAAATGATCTAAACCCAATTTGATCCCATCTTTCAAGTACCACCAATTAACATGAAAGAGCATATCCCTTTCTTCGGAACCGATTAACATGAAAGATGATCTTTTGATTACCACATAAAGATCTATAGATCCGATCAGGAAGACGAGAAAATGATATTCCCAGATCGCCTAAACACAAGATTTAGAACAGAAACAAACACCAATTATGTCATTAAAGCTCCACAACAATAAATAACATAGACCCAATTCTATCCAGTCAATAAATCAAATTTGCGCCCTCGGCAACAAGCAGATAAGCTATCCAATTGCTGAAGCTATTTCCCACGACCGCCGTGGCTAAGCATTTCACGAAAATCAGAACACACCCTTGTTTCAAATACTCCCTCAACAGAGTCGTACAGTTCTAAACATGTCCAAAACCACACCTGATTCCTACTTCTCCATAAATTAAAATATAAAGATCGAGGCTTCTTGAGCCTCACTGCACAATAAAAATGTACAGACAAAGAAGAACCGATCTTCACTGGGAACCAGAAATCGCCGTAGCTTGTGACTCATCAATCAAGCTCTTCAGAAACTCGTCCTGACCACTAGATTTGCCTGTCCCAATGAGATGTGCTTCAAGCTTCTCATTCCGAATCCCACAAGTCGGATCGGGTACGTCAACCGTAGAGAGAAACAAACAACGGACCCACCATAGTCGCATTCCTCCAGCAGTTTCATTTTTCATGCTTAAAACAGAAATATAAATCGTACGAACCAAAACTTATACCTTTCCTCTCTTCAAGAATCGCCGAGCTTCGATACACGATTGATATGAAAACCAAATAAAAAATCTTCTTCCTTCTTCTTGATCTCCTCCTTTCTCTCAGAGTTTTTGTTTCCGCTATACCGACGATCAAAGACCAATCTCACTCGTTTCGAATGTGGACCGTTCGATTGTTGAGCCTTTGAATGCCGACCATAGACTGAAGCACTTCTGATTATTCTCTCCCTCTTTCTATCTCTCTCATTCCCAAACCCAGATCCTTGCGTGGATCGACGCCACGAAAGCCCTATCGCCACGTATTTATTGGAGACTTTATTCCGAAATTACCCTTGGGAGTTTCCGAATGCTGCCTAGGATTTGTCCTTCTCAGCGGCTGCTCTGTCCCTTTTGAAAACTACGTATATGATGTAACTAGCAGAGTAATACTGTACATTTTTGCCATAATCATGCCCTCTCAATTTAATTCGTTATATTATCATATAATTTTAATACATAAGTTAATATGAGAAATTTAAAATGTATAATTAAGTTATAAGTAAAATTTTAAATTTTGTAATTAAATTATAAATATTTAAATCTGTATTTATTTATATAATTATATAATTTTAATGTATAATAAATATGGAAAATTTTCAAATTAGTAAATA
>JANZXR010000007.1:29601962-29634522 GCA_027575705.1 Erythroxylum echinodendron | reverse complement strand
AGATCAAAAAGGTTGCTTGGACTGTCCCAATCCACGTACATAGATAAAGTGCTAAAGAGGTTTAGCATGGAGAATTCTAAGAGGGGATTCTTACCCATATCGTATGGGATTTCTCTCTCACAGAGTATGTGACCAAAGACACAAGAGGAGAGAGATAAAATGAATTGTATTCCATATGCTTCGACAATGGGATCAATTATGTATGCGATGTTATGTACTAGACCAGATGTTTCTTATGCTTTGAGCATAATGAGCAGGTTTCAATCTAATCCTGATGAGGGTCAATGGACGACTGTGAAAAATATCTTAAAGTACTTGAAAAGAACTAAAGATGTTTTCTTGGTCTATAGAGGAGATGAACTGAGAGTTCAAGGATATTCAGATGCTAGTTTCTAGTCAAATCATGATGATAGTAGATCACAGTCAGGGTACATCTTCATTTTAAATGGTGATACAGTTAGTTGGAAGAGTTCTAAACAACTAATCATTGCAGATTCAACGACCTAAGCAGAGTACATTTCAGTGTTAGAGGCGGCAAAGGAAACAGTTTGGATCAAGAAGTTCATTACTGAATTTGGAGTTAAATCAGCTGAAATAATCAACTATTAGTTAATTGCTGATAGAATCAGCTAACAGCTAATGCAGTTAGTTGCTTGTCAAACAGGGCTTATGTCTAATGTTCAATTAATTTATCCATTAAAGATAATATAAAATATCAACAACGGTGTAGTAAATATTACGCTTAGATGTAAGATTTAAAGAGATTTTATAATTGAATATAAAAATTAAATTAAATTACCGTATCAATAACGTTGATATCCTGTTCGGCAGTTAGCATTTCATTGATTCTCCATATGTATATATATATATATATATAAAAACATGTCATACTCATAAAGGCATCACTTTTTATGGTAAGCAAATGAAGAGTGCATGAAAATATAATCATATAGATAACATTAAGAATAAATTGTAGAGAGAGAATTTTCTTAGAATGCAAACACTCCTATTCATTATTTCGCTAGGTGGTTTGCTCCATTTCTTCTATTCTTTTTTCCTTTGCATTTCCATTTCCAAGGAAAACGTCAAAGGCACTAACTTACATAGAACAACACTGGAAAATAATATATTAACGAACAAAAGAAGAAGTTAACGCCAAGCAGAAGCCACCGTGAGGGTTTTCCCCATCCAACCGAAACAAACACCACCATTCACGTGTTTGACGTCGAAACCTGAGTTCACTCGGCCTGAACAACCGAGTCTCTCCTTCACCAACTCGCCCACGTCTTGACTCATCTGCTTTAACTCGAACCCCGCCATTCCCATTCGGGCCCGCCATTTCCCGAACACCTCGCATCTTTCTAGACGGTCTCTCCCTTCACACGCAACCGAGTTAATGAGCCTGCGACCGAGTCCCTCCTCCACTTTGACTCGTTCCCCGGTGTCTCTCTGCGGCGTGTACTCGATCGACTCCAACAACGCGCTGTAGTAAGAGAGCGTCTCGTTCACACGTGCCGTGAATGGGGCAGTGTTTGTGTTCATTTCTTGCTCCACTATTGTCACCACCCGCGGAGATAGCTTCTTCACGCGCCGGAGAAGCTCGTCTCGGGGATTCTCAATCGAGACGCTCTCGTCTGGCATTCGATATAGTTTGAATGCAAAGTTGACGGCCAACGGCTCGTCGGGTTCGCAACCCAGCGAGTCGCGACTCAGATCGCTGAGTCTACAACACACCACGTAGAAACGTAAGGCAACTCCGAGTCGGTCCGCTAATTGACTCAATTTGTCACCAACTAACTTTAACCTCTCTTTCTCTTCTCCGCCAATATCAGCTAGAGCAGTGATCTTGAGGGTCATGGGAGGTTTACCCTTCCAACGCTCCGAGAGTAGATAGAGAAGATCCATGTACTGTGTTCCTTGGCCTATATCGAAGTCGATAACGTGAAACCCATCTTCGCTTTTTGGTTGTTCAACTGAAGCTTCGAGGATTGCGAAGTTAGCAGCCATTAAACCAAGCTTAAAACAAGGCGAAACCTCGTACAACAACTGGGTCGAGCCGAAATGTTCCTTGCTGTAAAGCTCCGTAACCGGAGGGGGGTTCTCGGTCGGGTTAACCCGAGATTTCAGCGCCGTTAACATGTAACCCATCAATCTCTGCTCAGAACTCTCTTCGGGATTTGAAACCTTAGCCATACACTTCAGGATCTCAGTGGCCACATCGAATTTTCCTTCTGAAATTGCCGCTGCAGCTTCCGCCAGAGTCTGTTTTGAACAACTCGGGACTGGGTTAGTCACGGAAGTTGTCGAGGACGAGGACGAAGATGGAGATGGAGCCATCGGGTTGGGACTCGAAACGCTGATGAGACTCTGTATTGTCTCAGACCACTCGCTATTAGCGTTTGTTATCGCAGATACTGCATCACCTTCCTCGTCGTTGTCATCCAACAGCTGTTTCTCAATCGCCTCTAACTGATTCATCATCTTCTTCTCACTGTCCTGTCCCATCACAACCGTTCCTCCAACTCTGGTCTGGTTATGGACAACGTTCTTGTAAGATATACCTGGTAACGTCTGGTTTTGCGAGTGAATGGGCAAACCAGAGCCAAGATTCGTAGGTTGAGGCCTGACTTGTTGAGGAATAGGAACACCGTAATGTTGAGAAATGTTGGGGAATTCAGAAGACGCACTAGCGGAGAATTCAAAAGGAGAAATTGTTGAAATCGGAGAGTTTTGTTGATACATCCTAGGCTTCACGGACCGGAGCAGGAGTCCGTTCAGTGCCGGGTTAAGACTCCCATGTTGATGTTGTTGTTGCTGCGCCTGAAATTCAGCTAGAGTCCGCTTTCCGGTCAAGCCTGGAGGTGCGAAACTAGAATTTCCCATTCTGTGTTGAACGATCTGCGTTGATGGGTCTATAAGCATTTGAGAGAGCTGGTTCCTATACGTAGGAGGAGCTGGGTTGTTGTTCGCAGCCGTATTCATGGTGATGCTCATGGATCGACCAGCGATACCCGAATAGAAATCTGGGCCACCACCGGAAAACCCAGAAGCCATCTCTAACACCTCCTCTTCTCTCTACCGTGTACAAAGAACTAATCAGAAAGCGCTGCAGAACCTATGAGAGTCCAGAGATTCGCATAGAACACGAAGCTAAATGAGAAAAATTAAGGTATTGGAGAGTTAGAGAGAGAATGGAAGAGAAAGAGAGTTTATTTCTTATTAGAGTAGGAACGATTCTGGTGGATATAAGGAAGAGAAACGACACAACTTTCTGTGTGTTTCCATTAACATACGTGCACGTTTGGCGTGAGCTTCTCACCGCCTGATCACGCGTTGATTGCGTAGCTTCGGAAACTTGAAACGATCCAACGGTGATATCTTCGCCACAACTTAGGCGCGATTAGCTCACCTTCGCTCCACATTAAATCGCAGATCCACGCTTGTCCTAGGAGCGTGGAAGCTCTTAAACCCGTCACTTTCGCGAGGGACCAACTTGTTGGCCCAGGCGCGTGTCGTCACCCTGCTGTTTAAGTAGTGTGAATATAGAAGGACTTGAGTGAATAAGATGATCTGCGTTCGTAAGGCGAGCGGGAATAGCAGCATTGGGACACGTGTAGCTATACGGGAGAGAGTCGAGGATATTTAGGTAACTGTGAAGTGAGATTAGAAATGCTCGAAGCCAGTTCGGTGGAATCGAAATTCCAGCAGTTGTTTTGTCTGAACGGGCGATTCCAGTTTGATCCCTGGTGGTGGGAGAGACAACTTACACGTGTCGGTCATTGGTTTATGCCTGGCAGATAATTTTCAAAACCTGAAATTTGTCAACGTTGGCTATGCCCAACCGTTGAGTCTTTTTTCTTACGTGACTCTTCCCAATTTTTCAACGTTGGCTATGCCCAATCGTGAAAATTTAACTTCAACATGGGAAATTTAAAGTTAAATATTCCCATTTTAAAAGCATTTTCAACTTAAAAGAAAAAAAAAGTACCCATTACAATTGGTAATGAATCGTGTCGGATTTGCTCCGACCTAAATTTTTATTTGTAAGATTACGTCCAATCAAATTTTGATAATTCAAAACTTAGTCAGATTCGATTAATTAAAAAAAATGTTTGATTCCGACTCAAAGTCCGATCAATTAAGATCGAATCTATTAGTTTCAAACCGATCGCTAAATTGAACTTCTTTTTGTCACTCCTAAGACGAGTAAGTTAAACATATTTATTGGGTGACTAAGCATTTGATTTATATCAAAATTGATTGCCACCCGTTTCACTATAGTGCTATTAATAGTACATATTAAGTGGATTGCACGTGGGATGCGCATTAAAGTCCTATAGTATTATTAAATCTATAAGACCAATATCGTAATTACTTGAAACTCTTTTTTAACCGTAATTTATAATCAATATATAATTTCTGTAGACGGAATTTTCACTGAACGGCTGTTATTGCTGTCGTATTTATTTACCAGACGTTGAATAGGTAAACAAGCAAGTCAACCTTGTTCTTTTCTCTTCACCATAATTTAAATATTGACTTTAAATTACGAACCACCAAAAGATATTTTAAAGGGGGCATTTATGTCAACTCTTAAATTTTACATGACAAGAGTGTCATGAGTCATGACCGACGCCTTATCAACATCTATAGTAGTTAGGCTGCGTGTAGGCAAGTAGCCTTGCTATAAACTGGTTAGTAACAAAAGCCATTGAATCACACGTATCTGGGATAATTCCATTTTTCGCCTCGTTGTTCCCTTTGCCTAACTCAATTTGTAATGCCTTAGTTTTCTTCAATCCACCTTCTTTTTGATAGGGATGCTAAAACTCAGATACTCAAAATAAAGAAAGTTCTCGTAATACGCCGCTTTACTCGCAGAAACACGAAATTAATTAATATATTCACATTGGCTAATTACAAATATAAAGAGTTAATTTAAATTAAACGATATATGTTAATATAAATTGGTTTTTACTAACAATTTTAATAATTTAATTAATAGAATATAGTCTTTTTAAAATCCTCTTAATCTAAGAGATTTTAAAGAAAGAAAGTTCCAAATCATTTAAATTTTAACAAACACGACTATAGAGAAGAAATTTGGAAATAATATCTCTAATAGTTAGGGATAAGGTTGTGTACTATTTAACCTCTTCAAATCTGTGTTTTAATGAAATTTTCAATTTGTTGTTGCTATTATTGGTAGTTTGGAAATAAGATGTAACAATCTTAGATTATTCGCTTACAAATATTGTCCGCATTTAAGTTTTGACTCACTTAAGCCCTCACGATTTTACTCTTTCCACTTATTGGGAAAACGCGTCTTGTGAGAGAGAGGTATCGATATCCTTATAAAGAGTATTTCGTTCCCCTCTCCAACCGATATGAGATATCACATTCTACCTCTCTTTAGGACTCAGCGTTACCGCTGACACACTGGTTTGGATATTAGCTATGATACCATTGTAACTGCCCCCCACAGATATTATTCGCTTTTGGGCTTTGGTTCAGTAAAACCTTCACGGTTTTGCTCTTTTTATATTTTCGAAAAACACATTTTGTGATGGAAAAATATGCATACCTTTTTAAGGCGTACTTCGTTCTTTTCTCCAACTGATATGAGATTTTACAAGGCATATTTTCTCAAAGGTAAAAAGAGCAAAATTGTGAGAGCTTGACAAAATATTTGTGAGTGGGATGGTCTGGACTGTTACACAAGAAATATGTCAAATCTTTCAAAGTATAATTAAACAAATCAAAGTATAATTAAACAAACTTTGTTTTTTTTGGTAACGGACTAATTCTTTAAATATTATATTTAAAATACATAATTGGTTAAGAACGATCTAATGTTACATATAAATGTACATAAAATTATTATTATATGAAAAAAAGAATTTTCCATGAGTATTTTGTGACCTATAGCCACCAAAACATCGTACCTTAATTACTATTTTCTACATGAGAGGGCTCTTTGGTCTTTTTCTCGAGTTACGTAGTTTAACTAGCAAAGCCGTCCTTTTGTAAGTTGGTGGAGACTGCCTAACAGAAAAACGAATCACTGGAGACGAGATTCGAAAGTCCTCCTACCCCTAACTCGGGCGTAAAAGGGCATAAACGTCACTACGGCGTCGATGTGGGGTCGTGTTTGGTCACAGGCTTTCGGTTAACCGGGGATAGCAGGTTCATGTTTCGAATCCATCAGCGCAGCAACGCCGACTGGGGTGTGATATTTTATATTTTATTCGAGGGATGGGGGCCACGCGCTTCCAGTTGCGTCGACTGCCACACGCTATCTGTCCGTGCTGTGCCACACGAAATCTACTTAAATCCGCAAAATCCGTTTGCTCTTTTCAGTCACCCAATGGACGAACAGTAACGACTAACGAGTACATTTAATTTAAGCTATTATTTTATATGATGAAGAATATTAATTATTATAAGTGAAAGGGCACTAAAACAAGAAAACATTAATTAAAAATATAAAGCTTTCCCACTAATAAGATAATTATAAGCAAAGTTTAAATAAAGTGTTTCTAAATATCCTAAATTTTTAGTTTGACTTTTTAATAAAATTTAAATATAATCTTAATTTCGAGTTTTTATAATGCTTCAAAATTTCGAGTTTTATTGATTATTAAGTAAATAATTTTATCTTTTAAAAAATATTTCTTTATGTGGGCCGTTTGAAAATAACCTTTTAACTAGTTAGGAATAAGGTTGCCTACTATTGAATCTCTCTAAATCCTGTACATCAACGAAATTTTTACTGGATATTATTGTTGTATATTTCTTCAAAGTTTAGCTAATTAAATTAAAATTTACATCACTGAAAACCTTTTGACAAATATTTTAAAAACTGAACTCGAAACTAAATATATAAGATAAAAGATTTAAGATTTAAGATTTAAAATGTTTAATATGTATTAGACTGTTATAAAATCGACTAAAGATTAAATAAAATTAAAATAATTTTAAATATAATTGAAAGAGGCTGTCCTTATTTAAAGAAGAATTTAATTTTTAATTTAAAAAGAGATATTAAATATAAATCAATTGGTTTATTTTAATTTATAACAACTTGTTAATTTATTAAAATTGACCGATTACTTAATAAATTGATCGATTTTCAACAACAAAAATTGTTAAAAAAATTTGAACTGAAAAGTTAAAATACATTTTAAAATTTTTACAATCTAACAATTGAATTTTTTATCATTATTTTGGCTTTACAATATTTGAAAATATTACTGTATAGAAGTCAAAACCAACCTGACCTACTCGGTCATGTCCATAGTCTAACCGTTATTTCCAAAACGACATTATTTTGAAATTTTTTTTTTAAAAATAACGGGTTGATCTGGCTTGTTTCGCCTATGACCCAGCCCATTGATATTTCTAAATATTGTAAGTCACTAGTTCGTACTATAATACTACATTTGTTTTCTTACCCTTTCCTTGACTTGATTAAATTAAAGATGGAAAAGATATTATTCTTCTGCTTTTTTAAAAGACTTTCCAAGATTACTTGTTTGAACTTTGAACGTGAAAAGGGACCTTAGATTAGATGCTAGCAAGAGCTCGGTAAAAAGGTGACGGTACTTCTCCTCCCTAAGGAGTAAGACGGTCCAACGGGCTTTATTATAAGAAATGTGTAATTTGTTAAAGTGGTTATTATTTTTGTTCGATAAATTAGTCATTCATAATTAAATAATAAACAATGAATTCAATTCAATTCAGTTGTATTCAATTAGGTCTTCATAAATTTGATTAAAGGTTGAATAAAATTGAATAATATGAAATATAATTAAAGGAGAATATTTTCACTCATCAAATAAGTTGAAATTTAATTTAAAATAGTATATATTTATACAAATTAATGACTTTAAAAAATGAATGGTTAATTAATAAATCAATTATTTTTAACAAATTTATTAAAAAATCAAACTAAAAAGAATGATTAATTAATAAAACGATTATGAATGATTAATTAATAAAACGATTATTTTTAACAATTTTATTAAAATAAATCGAACCAAAAAAATATTTAAAAAAATTATCGATTCAAAATTTCTACAATTAAATCAAATCAAATCAATAATTTTACCATTTAATTAAGAATGTCAATAAATCAGGCTAGAATAAGTCAGCCTGTGGCTCGACCTGACCACAATTTGACCGGCCCATAACGTTGTTTTTAATAAAATGACGTTGTTTTTTAAGTAACGGTTAGACTATTGATCTTGACTCGTGATTCTATCAAACTAACCAATTTTAGCCCATGACTCACTCATGATTTGATCAACTCGAGCCAAAGTTAAACCAGGCCGAGCCGAGCCGAGCCAAAATTGACATCTTGATCCATCTCTAGACATAGGAAGCTCTTGTGTTAAAACTTAAAGCTTTCTTAAAATACTAGCTATCGTCACTATGCACCCAGACAAAAAAATAAAGATAGGTCCTTCTAAGTTCCTCTCGAATGTGGATGCATAATCCAAACAAGCAACAAGTGCTCGATAGCTAATTAGCAATAAAATAGCATTAAGCATTGTGTCAAGGGTTTGGTGGAAAAAGGATGGCTTGTTAATGGAGTTATCTGCTGGATTATGACTAGGAATGGTCCAAGTTCGAAGCTCAAACCCCATTTGGCCATATTGATGAGAGATTTTAACCTTTTAAGCGCTTCTTGTGGCTAACATTTTGGGTTTCTCTTCAATCAAATCTAAAATATTAGAGATTGCCAACTAATTAGTGTGCAATCTTGGGACCATTTCTATACCCAGTAGCCATCAAGCCTTGTTCAAGGCTTATACTTTTAATATGCAACAATGATTTATTGCCCGTGACGAATGCAATGTCTTAAAAACTAAACCAATTTAAAAATTTTAAAACAGTTAATTTTTCAGCTTAATCTTGGGACCATTTTTACATTCCGTAGCCATCAAGCCTTATTCAAGGCTTATACTTTTAATATGCAACAATGATTTGGTGCCCGTGACGAAAGCAATGTTTTAAAAATTAAACCGGTTTAATCAGTTTAAAAATTTTGAAACGGTTAATTTTTTTAATTCAAATTTTAATATTTTAGTTTAATAATTTTTGTTTTTAAAAATTGATTAGTTAATTAATTAATCCGTTAGTTTTCATAAACTAATTAATTTTTATAAACCAAAATAAATCAAATAAATTTTATTTAATATTTTTTGTTCAATTAAACTTTAAATTTTTCGATTAATAAAGATGATAATTTTTAATATTTTTAATATTTAATCAGTTTTACGACTGCTTAATATCTATTGAACTTTTAAATATTAAATCTCTTGTCTTATTGATTTAATTTTTGATCTGCTTTTGAAAAAATTGGTCGAGAGTAGAAAATTATGTCTTATTCATGAAATATGAAATAGTGACTAATTTATATTCTTGCAAATCACGTATGATTGAAAATTAGGGCTTTAATCTTATTTAGTTTTGGCAAAATATCCTACAAATAATCAATTTTATTCTTTTTTTGTTAGTAGTACTATAATTGGTACCCATCAAATTTGTGTTGAAATGTGTATGAGATAAATTATAAGATTTTTGGTTTTTTTTTAAACGGAGGAATTCGCAATCATTATCATTTAGATGCGCAATAGTTTGTAAATCAAGTTAATTGGGTATTTCGCACTAAATAAGTCATGTACTACAAACTCGATCGAGAGAATGTAAAAAGGAGGATTCGAACATAAAATCTTTTGATCTTATACCTTCTACTCTACTGACTCGACCATCCTTTAAGGAGTCATATCTGATTAATTAGGTAATATGAACAAATAATTTGAGTGAATCAAATCATATTTATAGATTTTTAACATACTAGCTATTTTTGGAATATAAGATTTTAATATCTTAAATTAAAAGATTAAATATATTTTTTAACAAATTGAAAGGATGAATATAAATATCAAATTTTTAACAAAAATCATAATATCTTATTATTTGAAATTTAAATAGAAAATATGATTTTTATATGTTATTATTAAATATAACTTGTATTTATATTAAAAACATAATTAATAAATATTCTAAATAAAGTACCCGTTTCAATGTCTTGATCAATGCGCACCGCATGCTCGCTATCCATGTCAAAGGCCACGGTAGTCGGTACTAGATCACGTTCACGTGTATCTGACACTCCCATCACATCTTCGTTGATGATTGGTTGATCAATGCATGGCTTTGGAGGAATAATCCCGTACCAAACCGGTGTTTCAGACTATCCTATTGACACATTTTTTGAGTCTCATGTATTTGTCATGATAGAATAGTCTGGTATAAAGCAACTGAGTTTCACATTAGTCCACATATTTGTATGGCTGAAATTGCATAGAATAGAATAGATATAGGGTAGTGGGTACAGAAAATCTGATTCCAGTATAGAGTTATAAGTACAGATTCTCGTTTCTATAATTAAAATTTAATTTCTCACAACGACAAAATCCTATTTTTAATTCTTTAATTTTGTTTCATCAAAAATTAACACTAATTAAAGTTTTAAACATTAAATCTCTCGTATTACTGACTTAACTTCTGGTCCGAATTTTTAAGTGTTGGTTAGAACTTTTGATTCTACGTAACTTATGAATTAGAAATGCATGATGTTTGCCATTTTCTAAAACAAAGCTTATGCTTTAAGATATATTTGGTGAATGGGTATACTTCACCGAGTGCCCTTAATTTAATTGGACCGTATTTTAGGTAATGCTTCTAGACTTAGGGATTAGGACTTCCTACCTAATTTTGTTCCTCCTTCGCTGCTTCAACACGTCAAATGAACAAAATCATATGTTCATCTAATTCAAATTGACAAATTAATTAGGTTTTATTTAATTATATATTATATTAATTAAATTAAATTTTTAAATCAATTTAATCAAATTAATTTACTTTAATTAAACTCCTAAAGAACGGGATTAACTAAATTCGAATCCACCCAAATCAAATAAAGAGTTTAAGCCAAGGGCCAAAATACCTAATACATCAAATCCTTTATTTCAGATATTTTGTTTTATTAAATTTTATTTATATATTTTTATAAACTTTAGGTTAATATGTAAATAAGAATTAGTGAAACATAACAAGAACTCCGTAATTCAAACATGATATCTAATCTTTATACCTAAAGACGCGCGACTAATTGGTCCCAAAACACGTGGATGGCGCCCGTTTTGGAAAAAATCGCTGGCTTCTAGCTGTCATCTGATTATCTCCATAGACATAACGCTTTCTTTTCTTTTACTCGTTCCAGCACTGTGAATGCTTCAAACTCTTCTGGACCCAATCCTTACTCTTGCCGGCAACGGTACTAATAATTCATTTTTAATAACGATATGATCTAGAAATATATATATATATAATGTGTTATTGATTATTTTAATTGAACGAATAAATAATATTAACTTACATCGATTCCAACTCTGTGCTAGGAACAAAGAGCTGCAGCTGAGCTACTGTGACCAAGTGACCTAAACAAAAATGAGCTCATACCCACAACTTAAAGCCCAAAGTTTCAAAACTTTAGACGATACAGTTCGGTCCATGAATCTTAGCCACAGATGATCAGATGACTCGTGTCAGGTCAAAGGGTTCGTTGAACGGTGTCATGTCCAACATGTCAGTTGAACAGTCAACAGAGCCACAGGGGAGCAGACCAGTCGTGTCAGGTCCATATGTATGTCGAACCGTTAAAGCCGAAGATGACGGCTCGTGTCAGATCAGATGTTGGATTGGGTTGGGTTAGTTACATCCTTGTTAGTTAAAGACTAGCTAAGTTATGGCCTTTGACTTGCTACTCTTTTTTTAAAAAAAAAAAATTTAACTAATTCACAATCTTACTTTTAATTAATATAAAAGTTTTATTATAAATTTTCAATTCTTATAATAAATGTATTAAATAAATTTTTGAATTCATATAATAATTCATAAATGATAGTAATTTAGATGAAATAATTAATGAATTAATAATTTAAATTAGGTGATTAAATCAGTCTAAGTAGTCAATAATAAATATTTAATTAAATTTGATAATGAATTAAACTACACTCGTTAAATTTTGCATTTGCTTTTAAACTGTTTTCTTAAAATTAACTACGAGTTTAAGTTTAATTAAAATTAATTTTATCCGATTTTAATTAATTTATTATAATTTTTAAATTTGAATTCAAACTTGATTAAATATAATTTAACTTAAAATCGATTAATTTCTCATAATTTTGACTTTAAAAAAACTATAAAACCTAGTTGTAAAATCCAAAAATTGTAAATAGTTAATAATAAAAATTTAATTAAGCTTAATAAAATGTTAAGCTGCAGTCCCGAGTTTGAGCCCAATTTGTTTTTTACTTGAATTCGAGTTTGAGTTTAATAAAATATATTTCAATTTGGTTCCATTTAATTTATCACAATTTTTAAATTTAAAATTGAATTAAATTAAACATATTTTAACTTAAAATCAACTAATTTGCAATAATTTCAAGCTCAAAAAAGTTGTAAAACCTTTTTTTTATCATATTTGAATTCAGTTCCCATTAAATTGGATTTGACCATTTGATTATATACTAAACTTATCTGGGTCAGATTGTGAATAAGGTCCAGAAAACAGTTTAGAGGCCTTCAAAACTCCAGGCTTTTCATCTAAATCCGTATTCAAACTGTCAAACTGAAGCTCAAATGAGGCGAGGATGGATGGAAACTAAAGGGCTTTGGATGCTGAAAAGGCAAAAACACTGCTTTATATGTTTCATTACTTCCTGAACCTTTCTTTTTTCACTTTTCGTACACTATCCTATTGCTAGTCTCCATCAGGCAGGCCTTGCCTTTATGCACATGGTTTTCTTCTTTCTCTCAAATTAATGGGAGGTTGTTTCAACTCTACCAAATAACACTTTCATTATTTATTTGACATTTTAGAAATTAAGGGTATCGGAAATGTGGGGGGTGTTAGTTGGTCTCAAAGTGGCAAAGAATTTACAGATCAAGAAATTAATTGTAGAATCAGATTCAAAAGAAGTTATAAACTTACTGATTTGTCAACCATCATTCGAAGAATTGGAGCCCAGCATCGTTCAAGACCTTAGGAGAATCTCCAGGGACTTTAACTCGATCGTGTTCAATCACATCAATCGAATCCACAACCAACAAGCGGATTACTTGGCAAAGAGTGGTCTACATACAGAACCACACATACTTCACATATATCAGGCAGATCCAATATCAACACTCACCACCACAAGTCCGAATTATAGATCGAACACAATCGGAACAGGAAGTCGGTTTCATTCTCAAACAGAGGAGCGGCGGCACACAACAACAATAGAAAACCCTACTCTCCATATCTCTTTAGTTTTCCTATCATCAACGTTAAGTTTACAATTTAGCGTGAACTATAACCACGCAATTTGATCCGCCTCGAAGGGCATTTTAGTCTTTTCATGTACCATGGTGCGTTAAGCACCGACCAAAGTTTTTAAAAAACTGAAGACAACAAGTCAACGGTCAACAGTTTTAACGGTTATAATGGTGCGATCAATCACCGATTGGGTATTTAGTGGTTTTAAGCAACAGCACATGGGAGGCTCAATGGTACTAAATGAGCTCACGAGTTTCCTGCGGTTAGCTGAAAAGGCTTCACATTCAATGTACCAAAAATAAAAAATAAAAATAGCAAATTAATAATATATATATATATATATATATAATAACCCACGTTATTTTTACAATTGTCCCGTGCATAGAATGATGGTTATCCACGTTATTTTTACCGGCGTTCAGTGTTCACCTGATTATCTGAGTCTATACACTTAGAATTATTACATGTACTATAAAAATAATCAACTAAACTCAAATTACTAAACTCTAAAATAAAGTAGACTATTTACGCTTACTTGAGTAGGCATGTTAAAAAAATTTGAACCTATCCTAATTCAATTTACTTTTGAGCTTAAGTTGTATTTTCTTATCACACCGAGAGTTTTATGTAATAAGAAGACATTACTCACAGTTAAAAGTAAATTATATCATGTAATACTTGGCTCGATCACATTCTATGGGTTAGAATATTGCCCATCAAACAAATTCACAATCATAAGTTAATGTTGGCAGAAATGAGAATATTTCGTTGAATGTGCAACGTTACTAGAAGAGAGAAAGCTAAAAATTTAATAGTAAGAGACAAATTAAAGGTAACTAATATTAATGAAAATTTAAAAGAGATAAAACTTGAGTGGTTCGGACATATCAAGAGGAGACATTCTGACATTCTAGTTAGAAGATATGAGAAGATTCGACTTAGATATTATAAAAGAAAAAATGAAGGCCTAAGAAGAATTAGGGATAGATGATCAAGAATAATATGACTCTGGTGAAATTTATCAAAAATGTGACCCTCAATATAAAACTTTAGCGTATTAAAATATGGGGTAAGTTTTTTCTTTTCAATTTTTTCTATGTCTTATATTTAGTTTTATCTTTTTATGTGTAATTTTTCCACTCTTAGTTGGGGTAGTGATTTGGGGGGTATGGAAAAAGGGGTATGAGTATAGAATGAAAATTGATGTTTGGTATGAACTTATCATTGAAGACTTAAGAGTTTCATTCCTTAATTTTGGGCAATCCTCCATTCCTCTCATAATCTAGAGGAATGGAACGGAGGAATGAGGAGATTGATATGTTTTTAATTTTTAATACATTGAGGATAGATAAAAGGTATAATTATAAGCCAAATAATTTCATAAGTAAAGCTTTAATTTCAATAATCAAATTTATGGTTAAATAAATTAAATAATTAATTATACTATAATAATTAAAATAATGCAGTTAATTAATTAATTAAAATATTATTATTATTTAATTACATTACATTATATTTAATGAAAATATTATTATTAATTAAAATATAACTATTCATTAATTAAAATATTATTATTCATTGATTAAAATATTGTAATTAATTAATTAATTATAATATAATTAATTAAATTATTATTATTATTTATTTAATTACATTATATTTAATTAAAATATTATAATTAATTAAAATATAACTATTCATTAATTAAAATATAATTTATTTATTAATTAAAACACAATTCATTTTGAAACTAATTAAAAATAAATAATTATTATAATCATTTCTTCGTCTTAGCCAACCATAATAATTATAATGATTATATCTATTTTCATTCTTTTTTATATTTATTCTCGTTCTCTTTCCTATTACCTAAAAAATTGAAATCACGACGATGTCCTCCACCCGTCTTTGGCCCGTTGGATTTGGTTCCAAGCCATAACTGCATGGCATTCCCTCGTAATTTGTCATTTATATTAGGGCAATTGTGCACACTAACAGCAAAAAAAAAAAAAAGAAAGGTGTGTAAATTACTTTAGTCAACAAAATAAAGTCAACATATTCATATTTAAGGTCCAGCAAACAGTTTAGAGGCCTTCAAAACTCCAGGCTTTTCATATAAATCCGTAGTCAAACTGTCAAACTGAAGCTCAAAAGAGCCGAGGATGGATTGAAACTAACGGTCATTGGATGCTGAAAAGGCATGTTTTGAGGAGGAAGAGGAAGTCAAACACTGCTTTATCTTTTTTCACTTTTCGGACACTATCCTAGTGCTAGTCTTCATCAGTCAGGCCTTTATGCACATGGTTTTCTTTCTTTTTCTTAAATTAAAAGATCAAATCTTTTATTACGGTTGCGATATTTTTATTATATATTATTAAATCTCATTTACACATTTACGAGTATCTCACATAAATATATAACTAAGATTTAATAAAACAGAATAACTAGAACAGAATGAGCAAATTAATGGGTAGAGGTTTCAACTCCGTATCATTTAATCTTATCCATATATTTGTATAAATCTTACGTAAATATGTAAATAAGATTTAATATAATAAAGTAAGAACCGGTAAACCGAAGCAAAAGATCTGATCTCTAAATTAATTTTTGTAACCAGTGATTAAAAACTAGATAATTTGGCCAAATTAGTAGTAAAGATTTTAAACGACTAATTTTTTAAATTAATTTTAAATTTTTTAGTTTTAATTACTTTAATAACTTTTATAAATCAAGACATTATAATAAGACGTGTATATCATATCAATGAGCTAAAATGATATTTGTTTCTTAAATTTCTTTTCTTTAATGTACTATTAAGGTTACGTGAATAGCGCCTCCATAGAAATATGACTATTTTTTCATTTAATAGTCTTATTTTTAGGTAAATTTTAAATTGTTCAATGGATAAAGACAATTCTTTTAATTATATTTTAAAATTTTTAATTTTATGTAATCTTTCACCAATTTTAAGACGATTTAATATAATTGACTCTTTAAAATTCTAAATTTTTTTATGTTATCGGTTTATTTTTTGTCCGACTTTTAAAACATATCATATGTGGCTAAATTCAGTTTCTTGATTTTGCAATTGTGATTTTAACTTAGCTCTATTTGGCAATCAACTGATTGTATTAGCTATTAGTTAATAGTTGATTCTATCAGTTAATTTGACCAGTGGATTGCATTAGTTGTTTGTTAGAGATGTTTGGTAAAATTAGTTGTTTAGTATTAGCTGTTTATGTATAAAAAAGACTTATGAAGACATGACTTTAAAAAATTATAAGGGTATGAATATGATAAATCAATTTTAAATAAAGAGTCAAAGTCCGTGTATATTTGTACTACTGTTTGAAATACGATTATTGCATTCCTCTTTATTATAGTTTTTACATAACCTTCATTTCAAGTTATTTAGAGAAGTCATGTTCATCTGTGTTGTTTCATCACCTAAGAGAAATTTATGCAACTCTTTTTATTTTCATTTTCGATTAAGGTCAACATTTTATTTATAACCTATTACTGCATAAAACAATTATAAGAATAAACACTGTTCCTAAAACTTAAGTATCTAGGAATCTCAACTAGGCTGTCCTACTTACCAGAAATTGTTGTATATTAGAACTAACAAAAATATGTATATATAGTGTTTCTAATTCTTTTTTTCTTATTATATGTATATATAAAACAACTATAAGAATAAACACTGTTCCTAAAACTTAAGTATATAGGAATCTCAACTAAGCTGTCCTACTTACTAGAAATTGTTGTATATTAGAACTAACAAAAATATGTACATATAGTGTTTTAATTTATTATAGTGTTTCTAATTCTTTTTTTCTTATTATATGTATATATAAAAATATTTTTAATAACTTGTCTTTTAAACTTGTATCTACTCACGGCAATTTTGGTCACCATATCAGCTATTTTAGTTGGTTTTGTTTTATTTTATTTATTTATGTACTTATTTAATTTTATTTTCCTACACTCTTGGCGTATCAGTTTTCATCTGCATCACTTTTTATTGTCACATTTGTATGTAGGTCTACCAGAAACAGCCTCTCTACTATGTAGGGGTAAGGCTGCGTACTATCAGACTCCACTTCATTGCGAGATTTCAAACTGAGTGATGATGATGATTAGAACTAACAAAAATATGACGCGTGTGATACTCAATTGCAACTTAATCAAGAATACAATTTAAATGGCAAGATCTTACACAACATAGCAATAGAATTTAAAGGGCACAATTAACTTTTGATATTTAAAATTTTGGCTGTTGGTAGAAAACGCTTTTATATAGGAGCGTTTTTATTTTTGGCTGTTTGTTTTAAATCTGCCAATAAATTTGCTACTCTCCAAAAACTTTTAGTAACTATTTGACGGGTCAATAGCTGATTAGTAGCTAACCAAACGAGACCTTAATCAGAAACAAAACCGACCATCTTTTTGGCATGTCCAAATTAATGTTCTACTTTTAGACATGAATGCCTCTTAGCAGGGCCGTTCTTATCATTTTATAGGCCCTGGGCGAAATAAAAAAAAGCCCCAATAAATCGACAATATACTTAAGTTTACATGTTTTTATGAAACATAAATGACTCAATTTATAAGTCCACATACTCAACCAAATATTAAATGATCATAACATCAGCTAATAATATCTTACAAATATCATTAACAATAAAATAACTAAAAATAGTAACAGTAACAACAAAATAGCAATAGCAGCAATCACAAAAAAATATTAGATTGCAAAATACTAAGAAAATTACACTAACAAATACACAGAGGATCATGATTTATGAAAAACAATTTCTTCGTGCATTTTTATCTGCAAAATCATTAATAATATTATCAAGTTCAATATTGTCCAACATATCCTTCTCTATACATATCATAGCTAAATCATTCAACCTTTCTTGTGACATTGATGACCTCAAGTAAGTTTTCAATAATTTTAACTTTGAAAAACTTTTCTCAACTGATGGTACATTCAAAGGTATAGTCAATAGAATTCGATAAGCAATTGAAACATTTCGATAACAATCTGTAGCTTTAACAAATTCTAAAATTTCAAATGATGTCATCAACTCATTTGGCAAAGTCATTTGCAATACTTTTAATTCAGAAAAAAGATAATCTAAATCCACTTCTGACACATTATCATGAGAAAAAGTTGTCGTAAAATTAGTGCAACATTTTCTTAATTCGTGATCATCCAATGACCTCAACTTCCTTGAATCAAATAAGAATATAAAAATAATATCAAATGTCGTTAATGGTTCAAATCTATTCTTTAACGAAGTAATTGCCATATCCACAACAACTAGAAAATAATTAACTCTGAAAGAATCTTCAGCTGATTGTATTTCTCCATTATAGTTAATTTCATCAAATTATCTTTTCCTAATAATACAACATCTAGTTGGAAATGTAGGCTCTATATTCATCTCAAGCGTAAGACTTTTAGCAATATTCATACTAGAACTAAACCCTTTATCTCTACATTTCTCAAAACATATCATCACATCTTCTAATTGCTTTATGATAGCATTAATGCACATAGATTTAGATTGCAACTTTTTACTCACCTGTTAATAGTGAATAAAATATCATACCAAATAATCATACCAAGTAAAAACTCAAAACTCTCAAGCACACTAACCAAGCTTTCTGCTTCACTCTTTAACTTGGCATCATCACAAGATTTAGATAATTTCATCAAAGCCAATCTTATTTGAGGAGCTTCAAATCTAATAGCTTTAACCCTTTTTATTTGACTCTCCCAACGAATGTTGGACAATGATTTCATAGTTAAGCCTAAAACATTATCAAGCAAAACCTTCCACCTTTTAGGAGAACTTGAAAATAATGCATATATACGTTGCATAGCTCCAAAAAATGAAACAACTTTAACACAAGAATGTGTCATATCACTAAGAGTAAGATTAAGATTATGATAAGCACATGGCATATATAATGCTCTTGGATTTATTTCAAGTAGTTGCTTTTGAACCCCTTGGTGTTTTCCCTTCATATTAGAACCATTGTCATAACCTTGACCCCTTACATTGTAAACATAAAGATCAAGATAATTAAATGTATTCAATAATTTAATGAAAAGTCTCAATCCAGATGTGACATCTATCTTTAAGAACTCTAAAAAGTACCCCTCTATTTTTATTTTATTATTGGACATATTCACACATCGTACTAGCAAACTCATTTGTTCTTGATGACTCAAATCTAGGGTACAATCAAGAATAATTGAAAAGTATTTCGCCTTTTAATGATCCTTATGATAGAACTTCTAACGTTATGGGCCAACAGAGAAATCAACTCATTTTGAATTTTGTGACTAGGATAATGATGATGAATTTCATGATTTTGAATACGCCAAACATGATTTTGCATTATCACATCAAATCCAGCAATCGTCTCAATCAATCTAAAAAAATTACCATTACCATCTTGGTAAAGTTTCTCATTGGATCCTCGAAAAGCTAAATTATATTAAGCAAGATATTTCACAACAGAAACTATTCTTATCAAAACTTGTCTCCAACGTTCTTTCTCCTTTGCAATTTCTTTTAGCAAATCTTTATCAACTGCTTTATTTTTGCTCAATCTTACTCTTAATTCATTTCAGGTTCTCATATTAGTCATATGCTCAATCCACTTCTCATGTTCTGTGACTCTCTCACTAAGATGCTTCCAATCTCTAAATCCGTCATTTGCTAATCCACTTTGTTTGTTAGTAGATTTGAACAACTTACAACAAAAAATAATATACTTTATCTACGTGTTTAGAATAAACCAACTATTTTCTATCGCTTATCTCTCCATTACTCAAATTCCTATAATAATAAGAATATGAAAAATGACGAGAGGTATTGTCTAAAGGAAACATAAGATTTAGTTCTCTTACAGGCCCTTTTTCAACTAAAATATCTCTTACTTTATTATCAAGATTATCTCAATTTCTAGGATCATAAATGTCCAATATAGAATTTATTTACTCATCTGCCTTTAAATTTTCTAAAGTGGATGTATTTGGTACATGTTCATGCTCACTCAAATTTCTAATATCCTCATGAATATGAATCTCATCACTTAAGTTTTCTTTATGTTGTTCAAAACTACCTTCACCTAATTCCTCGGAACTCTCACTAGAGGAGCCTACTCTTTTAATAAATTTATTAATTGCTCCTTTTTAGGACTCTATCAACTATGCTACTTGTTTTCTTCTTCTTTTTTTTTTTTTCCTTTTTTCACTTTCAGACAAATGCTTTTTAGGTAACATAATATAAACTAATTATAACACAGTTGGACTAGAAAAAGAACAAAAGCACCTGTATGGAACTAGAAGAAGTATGCAGGTACAACCAAACTCCAATAGCTTCACAATATATCACAAAGATATGTAAATGGTATTATATCTGTGATAGAGAAAAAATAAATAGCAAAATTTAATATCTAATATTAAAAATAAAAAAACAAAGAGCAAATTTTAATGATAGAGGCTTCTAAAAATACAAGAAATTAACATACTTAGAAAAAATATAGTAAATAATATTCTAAGTTGTTAAATATTTTAAGTTTCCCAAATCAAATATTATCTTATTTTATAAGTCGTGGAAATGATTGAATATTATTATTATTATTATTTTTAATTATCACGACATATTTAATATAATCATATGTATTTTTATAATAAATAAAAATCATTTATGTGGTCATTGAATTGAGTAACTTAAATTATTTGATTTAGTCATGTTATCACTAAATTTAAATGAACTCTACAAGAACACAAATCCAACAATTATTACATTATTTGTGGCAAAGTATAATGAAAATTACAATTACAAAAATTAAATTATTTATTAATATTAAATAATAAGTAATTTAAAAATAAAAAAGAAGATACAAAAATAAATACAATATCATTTGATATAAATGTTATGATTTAAAATGCTAATATAATGTCCACGTTAATGATAAATTACAAATTAATTATAACACATTCAAATATTTAATAAGCTAAAAATACATTAAAAATCAGAAACTTTACCTCTAAATTATACTTAGAATTCAGAAGATAGAATCGTGAAATTTTTTACTGCTAATTTTTTAATTAGAGTACCTTAAATATATATATTGATAAAAATAAAGAAATTAGAAAGTAAGAATATAACTCAAATGATTCAAAATTATTTATAGAATATAACTCAAATGATTCAAAATTATTTATACTTTACAAGCTCACGTTAACTTTCTAACTTAACGTTAACTTATTAAATGCTAATAACGTGTAATTAGGTTCTGCAACTATTATTAGTTTCAAAGCTTAAGAATTTGATGAAAAGAGTGTTCTGCAACCATTAAATGCTAATAACGTTGTAAGCAACGGTTTCTCCCTTAGTCAATATTATCGTTCCTCTATTAAATACCCATTAAATAAGCCCTTTATATAGTAAGCAACGTTTCATATGGTGGGTCCTAGGCAGATGCCTGGGTTGCCTCGCCCAGGGCCGCCCCTGCGTCTTAGTTAGCTTAAAGTTCGATGGGAAGTAAGTTTGCTTTTAAGGAAATTTCCAAATACAAAGTAAATGCGGAAATGGGCCCTGTTCCTTTCATTTTCAGAGGTACCAGAAAAGGGTTCGTTGCTTTTATTTCTTTGGTTCAATGATGACTACGAGGTTAACGGTGGTTTAAAAAATTAAAAATATTCTTTTACGTTATAAAGGTCAACCTTGTAACTTTTTATTTTTAAAATGCATTATAAACAAATTATCAAAAGTACATAACAATTTATAAGAATACGTGCCTTTTGGGTAATACGTAAAGTTGCTTTTTTGTAACGATAATGTCACAATTTCAAATTATAGAAATAATTTTTTTGTCAAGATATAAAAAAAGGTATATGGATTATAACTCTTCTCACACTCTCATAAAATAAAAAGTTTTATACACTGAATACATTACTACAATAATTTATAAAAAAATAATATCATTAATCTAATTAGTATCAATATGTTCCATATATGTTTTTTTTTTTAGTTTTTGAGTGTGTAATGAAAAGTATTATTACAAAACTCATACCTACCTGTATCGAATAGAACATGTTGAGCCAAATCTTCTTCATATAAAACCTGCTTTATTTAGATCGGAAAAATCATACTCTTCCAATTATGGGATGGACTTCTCAAATGTTAAAGACACATGAGAGACCTTTGGCCGTTAATTATAACTAATGATTAAAATTTTCAATTAATTGAGTGAATCAATTATACAAATTTCAATAACCAAATTTACAGTAAAATCAATTAAATAATTAATTACACTGTAATTAATTAAAATATTATAATTAATTAATTAATTACAATATAATTAATTAAAATATTATTATTATTTATTTGCATTACATTTTATTTAATTAAAATATAATTATTTATTAATTAAAATATTATTATTCATTAATTAAAATATTATTATGAATTAATTAATTAAAATATTGTAATTAATTGAAATATAATTTATTTTGTAATCAATTAATTACAATATTTTTTAAAAATTAACTACTATAAGTAATAATCATTCATTTATTTTCATTCCCAATTGTCTCCGCCAACATTTTCATATTTAAGGTCTAGCAAACAGTTTAGAGGCCGTCAAAAGTCCAGGCTTTTCATATAAATCCGTGTTCAAACTGTCAAACTGAAGCTCAAAAGAGCCGCGGATGGATTGAAACTAAAGGTCGTTGGATACTGGAAAGGCGTGTTTTGAGGAGGAAGAGGAAGTCAAACACCTCTTTATATGTTTCATTACTTCCTGAACTTTCTTTTTTCACTTTTCGGACACTATCCTATTGCTAGTCACCATCAGCCAGGCCTTTATGCACATGGTTTTCTTCTTTTTCTCAAATAAGAGATCAGTTATTTTGTTTGGTTACGATATTTTTATTATATTTTATTAAATTTCATCCACACATTTACGTGAATCTCATATAAATATATAGATAAGATTTAATGAAACAAAACAACTAGAACAAAAGATTTGATGAGCAAATTAATAGTTAGATGTTTCAACTCCATGTCACTTAATCTTATTCATATATTTATATAAATCTTACGTAAATATGTGGATAAGATCTAATGAAATGGAGTAAGAACTGGTAAATCAAAGCAGAAGATTTGATCCATAAAATAATATTCATAACCAATAATTAAAAACTCAAATAATTTGACCAACTTAACAGTAAAAATTTTAAACGACTAATTTTTTAATTTTTAGTTTGAATTATTTTAATAGTTAAAAATTTTAAACGACTAATTTTTTAATTTTTAGTTTGAATTATTTTAATAGTTTTTGTAAATCAAGACATTATAAGAAGATGTGTATTTCATATGAATGAGCTAAAATGATAGTAAATTTCTTTTCTCTAATGTACTATTAAGGTGACATGAATTGCACCTACGTAAAAATATGATGATTTTTTCATTTAACAGTCTTATTTTTTAGGTAAATTTTAAATTGTTTAATAGATAAAGACAATTCTTTTAATCACATTTTAAAATTTTTAATTTTATGACTATTTAGTATAATTGAATCTTTAAAATTTTAATTTTTTTATCATATCAGTTTATTTTTTTGTCCGACTTTTAAAATATATCATACATAGCTAAATTCAGTTTTTTGATTTTCTAATTGTGATTTTAAATTAGGTCTTATTTGACAATCAGTTGATTGTGTTAGTTGTTAGTTGATTCTATCAACTGTTAGCTAATAGCTGATTATATCAGCTGATTTGACCAGCAGATTGCATTAGTTGTTTGTTGGAGATGTTTGGTAAAATTAGTTGTTTAGAATTAACTGTTTATATAAAATGACTTATACGGACATGAATTTAAAAAAATAATAAAAGTATGAATATAGTAAATCAAGTTTCAATAAAGAATTAAAGTCATTGTATGTTTGTACTACTGTTTGAAATATGATTACTACATTCCTCTTTGTTATAGTTTTTACACAACCTTTATTTCAAGTTATCTAGAAAAGTCATATTCACCTGTGCTGTTTCATCATCTATGAGAAATTTATGCAACTTTTTTTTTTATTTTCGTTTAAGGTCAACATTTTATTTATAACCTATTACTGCATAAAACCATTATAAGAACAAATACTATTTCTAAAACGTAGGTTCCTAACAAAAATATAATACATGTGGTACTTAATTGCGACTTAATCAATAATACAATTTAAACAGCAAGATCTTACGTAACTTAGCAGTAGAATTTAAATGGCACAATCGATTTTTGATATTTAAAATTTTGGCTGTCGCTAAAAAATGTTCTTGTAGCATTTTCATTTTTGACTGTTTGTTTTAAATAAACCAATAAATCAGCTACTTTTTAAACATGTTTGGTAACTGTTTGACGGGTCAAACAACCGAAAACAACTGAAAACAACAAATTAATTAAAAAATAGCTAAATTCAGTTTCTTGATTTTGTAATTGTGATTTTAACTTAGGTCTTGTTTGACAATCAGTTGATTGTATTAGTTGTTAGCTGATTCTATCAACTGTTAGCTAATAGCTGATTATATCACCTGATTTGACCAGCAGATTGCATCAGTTGTTTGTTAAAAATGTTTGATAAAATTAGTTGTTTAGAATTAACTGCTTATATAAAATGACTTATGAAGACGTGACTTAAAAAAAAATAAAAGTATGAATATAGTAAATCAAGTTTCAATAAAGAATTAAAGTCTCTGTATATTTGTACTGTTGTTTGAAATATGATTACTACATTCCTCTTTGTTATAGTTTTTACATAACTTTTATTTCAAGTTATTTAGAGAAGTCATGTTCACCTGTGCTGTTCCATCATCTATGAGAAATTTATGCAACTCTTTTTATTTTCGATTTCGTTTAAGGTCAACATTTTATTTATAACCTATTATTGTATAAAACAATTATAAGAACAAACACTATTTTTAAAACATAGGTTCCTAAAAAAAATATAACGCGTGTGGTACTTAATTGCGACTTAATCAATAATACAATTTAAACAACAAGATCTTACACAACTTAGCAGTAAAATTTAAATGGCACAATCGACTTTTGATATTTAAAATTTTGACTGTCGGTAGAAAATGCTCCTATAGTGTTTTTATTTTTAGTTATTTGTTTTAAATCAGCCAATAAATCAGTTACTTTCTAAATATCTTTAGTAACTATTTGACGAGTCAAACAATTGAAAACAACAAATTAACTGAAAAAATAAGTGATTGGTAGCTAACTAAACGAGACCTTAGTCAGACACAAAAACGACCATCTTTTTGTCATGTCCAAATTAATGTTCTTCTTGTCGACATTAATGCCTCTTAGTTAGCTTAAAGTTCGATGGGAAGTAAGTTTGCTTTTAAGGAAATTTCCAAATATAAAGTAATACAAAGAATTTGACGTGGATTGAGGTGGGATGTCTTTTTCTTTTTAAAACTAAGTTTAAATGATTTTTTATAAATTTTTATGTAAATCAAAAGGTCAAAAAAAAAAAAGGTTTTGATTACACGTGGAGAAATACAATTCATTCATCTTACCAACCTCTCTGATATGGCTTTTTCGTTCATTCATTTCACCGACTTTTGCTCGTATATTTATGAACAGAAGACTATAATAAAACGCAGAAAAGTCAAATTACATGCTCCTATTTTGTCACGTTTTTTTGTCGACATTAGGTAGACTAAAGTAACAATTTTAAATTGTTTAATTATTCTGTTTATCTTATTTTAATATTTTTTTACTAAAATAAATTAATTAATTTCATTTAATAATTTTCTTTCTAATTAAACTTCAAAATTTTCGATAAATAAGAACAATTTCTTTAAATCATATTTTAATTTTTTAAAAAATCTCAGAAAGCACGAGAAAAATCACAATAAATTATATCAAATTAGATTAATTTTATTAATATTAAAATAATATTTTAATTAATTATAATAAATTAAAACTATTTTGTTAAATTAATATAAATAAAATAAAATAAAACTAATTGCATAATATAAGTTAATTTTAATTAAAATATAAATAAACAAATAATTAAGATATAATTAATTAAAATATAATTATTTGATTAATTAAGATATAATTAATTTAAATATAACTAATTGATTAATTATAATCTAATTAATATAAATATAATTCATTAATTAATTAAAATATAAAAATTATCTTTTAATATTTTTAATAAACTAATTATTGTCAATAACAATAATAATCCTTTATTGTTTTAATTAATTATTATAATTATAATAATTACAATCATTTTCATTTTTTCCGTTGTCGTTATTATTGTTATTATCCTGTGTGAACTGACCGCCGGACTTTTCCGGTGATACGAGTTTGTCTTCACAAAGTCTTCGCAACATCTGCTTTCTTGATTCTTTTGTCTCGTAGCCTATTATGAGCCAGCGGATGTCTACCTTCCAACTACTCTTCCAAACATCTCGGCAAAGCTGTTTGATGCTCATTGGTCACTTTTGTTCTTCTTGATGAAGTATGTAACAATAATTTTTATATACTTATCAACTTAATATATTAAATATATAACAATAAATTTTATAAATCATTGAATGAGTTAATAATTTAGGATAAATAACAATTTTAATATAAATCTTATTTACAAATATCAACATACATCTATTATTACCTTGTCATTTGTTTTTAAGAATAACATTTAATTTGTTCTTTTCAAAAATTGGAATTTGATTTTATGCTAAAAGGTTTATACTTAGGACTTGTTTTATTGACATAGAGTCTTGCTTAGAATAGTAATATTTTTTTCTAAAATTTATATTATCACGTTTGATTCATTTTTTTGAGTTGATAGGAAAATAAAAACTTTTTAAATTTAAGAAAAATAATAACACTTTATTCTAAATCTCATCGTCTTCTTGATATTTAGATTGTTTTTCTCAAGAATTTAATCTAAAAATTACAGTAGCCAATTTAACATTTCCTTCTCTCTCAACTCTGCTATAACTCTTTTATAAAACCCAACGTCCTCTTCAACTATTTTTATTGTTCTCCTGTTAAAGAGTAATTAGTCTATAAGAATTTCAAATTTATTAAATTTAGCATATTCAGAAGATATTTAGCATTTTTTAATTTTTATTTTGAGATTGTCTAGTTGAAGTAATGCATTATTTGTTTTTTTAACGTTAGAAAAAATTTAATATTTGATTTGAATTTTAAGATTTATCTTTGTACTCAATTGAGGTTTTTTTGTTTTTTTCAGTAATATGTTTATGATATAATAGTATTATATGATTATAAATGAAAAAATTAATATTTAATAATATAACTTATATTATAAATTAACATTATTTAATGATTTCAATTTTTATTCGATTTGTAAGGATATAATTGAAAACACAAGTCAAAATTAAATTACATTATATGAAATACTGTTGCATACCAAATACTAAAATAAGAATCTATACAACTTTCTTATTAAAATTCTTATAAGTATTTAAACATGTGAATATCTTTATTTTTCATAAATTTATTTTTTGAGAAATCAAAATTTAAATTTATTTTACTTTCTTGCCAACCAAACGGGTCTTAAAGTAAAATGGAATTTCAATCAAGTCACTTCAATGAGAATCTAAACCTTAATGAACTCATTCCATACTTTCTAAATAAAAAAAAAGAAGTAAAGTTGTTAATTATATTGAATTGGTTAAAGAATATTATAATTAAAGTTTAAGATAAAGTTTATTTTAATGTTAATTTTATACGGAAAATTATATAATAATATCTTTACAAGAAGTAAAAAGGAATCAATAGCAATGTAGAAAATATAATAATTTATTTTAAATCTAATTAATCATAAAAATTAAGTTTAAATAATCCAAAATTATTAAATAAAATCATATTTAATCGAAATACATATTTCAAAAATCAATTAATTTGTTACCATCATCGTCATCATTGTAGAAATAATAATAATAATAATAATAATAATAATTAATTTATATTATATAAAATATTTTAGGCAAATTAAACCTAAAATATCTCGCACGCGTTGTACTTACATGTGTTGCACTTGCACCACTACCCTATAAGAAAGACACACACCGAGTTTCGGAGAGCACTACAGAAAGTGAGAAACCGAACCACCGCACTCCGAGACATCACTATCTTTTACCGGTGAAAGTTAACTGTTCCGACCAACCGTCATGGAGACCACCCCACTCCTTGCTGGAGCTCACTCCGCTTTAAAGGACTACGAGCCGGTGAAGAGTTTCAAAGAGGCTAAGTCAGTGTTCTGTGTTGAGTCGCTGAAGATGTGGAGAATCGCTGCTCCGATTGCGTTTAACATGCTGTGTCAGTTCGGGGTTAACTCGGTTACCAACATTTTTGTGGGTCATATTGGAGACTATGAGCTCTCTGCTGTTGCCATTTCTCTATCTGTTATCGGAACCTTCAGTTTTGGCTTCATGGTTAGCTCTTGTTTACCATTTTCATCTTTTCTAGTTCGTACCCCATTTGTCCGAATTTTCATGTCCAGGTTCCTGCTTACTTTTGCGTACGTGTTTGTTCTTATGTCTTTTTGGTTGGTTGGTCTTAGAAGGATCCAGTTTTTTGTCCAGGATTCTTCGTTTCTTACTGTTCCTGTTCATTTTCGTGTTTCAAGATCAGAACTTTCTGCAGTATATGGATCTGGGCATATCAGGAAACTAGAAATGGATGCAATATGCTGGTCGGTTTGTAGTTTGTACACTTTCTTTTCAGTTCTGTTCATTGATCAATTCTTTCATAGCTGATTTTAGGATTATTCAACTGAACTAGGTGGTTTGTTCTTTGGTCCTCCCTTTAAAAATTTGTTGTTTCCGCGTCACATCAACGTCAAACATGTCCTCTAAAGGAATCAATTGGTCTCCACGCTGAAAAAAAGCTTAAAAGAAGGTGTGGTGGCATCATTCCCTATCCAATAATCTTGCTTTTTCCTTTTGTCCGGATGTCATCTAAGCTGGCAAAAAATTTTCCACTGTTCTTTTTCTTGAAACCTGACTTTGTTCATAGTAATTTTGCTTTCTGGGTTTATCATGAAACAGTTGGATTAAGCATTAGTAATCTTGGGCCTAGTGTGGCTAAATGTTACGATCATGGAGGGGAAGGAGGGCCCTAGAAGTTTTAGAAGGACTCTTTGTTTGTTTACCTTCTTCCTTAGTGTCATGTAAAAATATATTACTTTAGATACTGAATCAGTTCTGCTACTTGCAGCTTGGTATGGGAAGTGCATTGGAGACACTTTGTGGACAAGCTTTTGGGGCTGGACAAGTTCATATGCTCGGGGTGTATATGCAGCGATCATGTGTTGTACTAACCACCTTTTGTTTCATCCTCTTGCCCATCTATGTTTTTGCCTCTCCAATCCTGAAGCTCCTTGGACAAGACGATGGTGTGGCTGATCTTGCTGGATGGTTCACTCTTCTAACTATCCCACAATTGTTTTCTCTTGCCTTCAATTTCCCATCCTCCAAGTTCCTGCAGGCTCAAAGCAAAGTTGGTATACTAACTTGGATTGGGTTTGTAGTGTTCCTCCTGCACATTCTGATGCTCTGGGTTTTCATATATACACTTGGTTTGAACTTGGTTGGTGCAGCCATAGCTTATAACATCTCGAGTTGGGCATTGGCCATAGCCCAAGTTGTTTACTGTGTAGGTTGGTGTAAAGATGCATGGCATGGGTTGTCATGGGCAGCTTTCAAAGATATCTGGGCCTTTGTTAGGCTCTCATTTGCTTCTGCTGTGATGCTTTGCTTAGAGATTTGGTATATGATGAGTCTTACTATTCTCACCGGTCACCTCGATAATGCTGTTCTCGCAGTTGATTCCTTGTCTATATGGTGAGTCTCTGTTTCCCTGGAATTAATTCATTAATCGACCAATTTTCATGACGTGATTTGCATGTGACATTCAAGTGAAAATCCAAGTCTTACGGATACTAAGGTTCGTTCTAACTTCCAATTTCAGCATGAATTTCAATAGCTGGGAAGGAATGTTGTTCATTGGAATCAATGTTGCCATAAGGTAAATGACTTCAACTCAATTTGCTTACCTTGTTGACATTTCAGCTGTGTCCTGTTCGTTTCTTAATGGCTTTAACCTACTTTGATGCCTTACTGTAACTGATCCTCATTTCATTGCTTTATCAGTGTCAGAGTATCCAATGAGCTTGGTTTAGGACGTCCAAGAGCAACCAAATACTCAGTCTATGTGACAGTATTGCAATGCCTTGTAATTGGGCTGCTTTTCATGGTTATTATAATGGTAGCTAGAGAACATTTCCCTATCATTTTTACAAACAGCAAAATCCTGCAAAAAACTGTTTCCAAGTATGCCTACATTCTCGGCGTTACAATGGTACTTAACAGTGTTCAGCCAGTGATATCAGGTATCCGTTGTATGTGATTCTAAACTGAGAGCCTCATGTCTCAGCTAAAACCTTCTGATAACTTATGCAAATTGTTATAGGTGTTGCTGTTGGTGCTGGTTGGCAAGCATTGGTGGCCTATATCAACGTAGGTTGCTATTATATATTCGGGCTTCCGCTTGGTTTCTTGCTCGGTTACAGAGCAAAATTGGGATTCATGGTACTGCAAATTCTGTAACTGTTATTTGTTCAGTTGTTTTACCTCAATGCCTCAAATTATCTTCCATGAATTGCAAGAATTAAGAGAAATTTACTACATTTCATTGAAATTCCACAAAAAACCAACTACTTGCTTCTATGGAAAACTTGCTCAGAGTCGTTAATGCATTACGATCAGATTCTGCTTACTAGAACGGTTTTTTGCTGATACCTTTCATTCATTCCAGGGACTTTGGGGAGGAATGCTGGGTGGAACTTTATTGCAGACCTTGCTTCTCTTATTTGTTCTTTACAAAACCAACTGGAACACAGAGGTAAAAGCAGCATTTTCATGAAAATTGAACTCTTCCCCAAGAACATGATTATGATTAAGTATGCTAATCTTAAAAATGTGTCCGAAGGTTGCACAAACATCAGAACGCATGCGAAAATGGGGCGGTCAAGACCCTAACATTGAGAAGGTTGATAATGGAGTATGAATTGCCTGTTCTGTTGGATTCAGGACCATCAAATGTTGTAAGTGCCCTGAACTGTTCAAGACTCCTAAGAAAGCTTCATGTTTCTTGTCAAATGCTCTTTGGTCTTGGATTCATGAGGAGTCTGCAAATTTTGAGCTTGCAAGAATGCCTTTTACCTCTTGTCAGTGAGCTACCAAACTCATTTTCACCAACCTGTCGTTTGGAAAACATCAATTTGTTGTTTAAGCACTTTGGTTACTTTACACCCTATCATGGGCCTAGAACTTTATCTCTGCATTGATAAGCACTAGGGGGTTTTGTGGGTAAATTCTGTCTGAAGAACCCTGGAATTTCCTTTTACACGTGCCCTTGAACAATTTTACTTTTTATATATCAATAAAAATTGTATTCTGTCTTTTTAGATAAATTATCAAATATATAAAATTTGTAAATTAATTAAATGAATTATTTGAAATTCAAAATTAAATAATTAATTTAATTTAATTTCATGAATTCTAACATGTTTTTATTTCTATCCAATAACGATTAAAAATTAACAGTCGGGTTTTGAACCAAATTTAAAAATCCGGCCCGGCCTGAAATTTTAAAAAACAGGCTATACAAAACCTGATCAGATTCAGGTTCAGCCCATTGCCATGCATAGTTTCGCTACTTGCACGTCCCGCCAACTTCTAGTTTATGATTTGCCACAATTGATCAGGAGAACATAAAGGAATAGTGCTTGAGTTGTCAGAAGGTTAGAAGGATTCATGAATATTAGGATTTTCACCGATTGTACACAGGCAGTTGATCTCATACTCAAAGAACAAGAAGGTGACTCAAACCTTTCAGTTCTAGTCGGGGAAATCTGGCGCCTCCTCCAAGAGCTAGACCCTTCATCACTTAGCCATCTCCCCCGATTACTCAATTCAGACGCAGATGTCCTAGCCAAATTGGGATTACAAAATCCCACCACAATCTCGTCGTCTACCCCTTCCCTCCTCGGCGACGCGGGCTGCAACTTCCAGCACAGACTCTGCCCGCC
>JANZXR010000007.1:29506044-29574181 GCA_027575705.1 Erythroxylum echinodendron | reverse complement strand
TATTATTATTATTATTATTATTATTATTATTATTATTATTATTATTATTATTATTATTATTATTATTACTACTACTTTATTTCTCTATATTAATCAAGTTGAAGTTCATTTTTCTAATATATTAACTCATTAGTTATTAATCAAGTTGAAATTTAAAATACTAGTGGTTGTTGAAAAAAAAACAATAATAAAGGATAATAGCTTGTGTAATTTGTAATAACTTTTGACAACAATCATCTTTTCATCCCTTAATTTTTTAGTCGTTGGACCAAAATGCCCCGCATAGGAGCATTTTTTAAAATAGTTGACTGGGTCAATAGCTAATTATTAAACATGATTATCAACAATTTGACATAATCAACTAATCAAATACTTTTTAATTCGCCAAAAAAAATATTGATCAGTCATTTATCAAACAGGGCCTTAGTCAATCATTTTTCTTAAACTAATCAAATTTATAAACTAAAATAAACCAATTATTTTCATTTAATAATTATATTTTTTAATTAAACTTTAAATTTTTCGAAAATGAGGATAACATTCTGCAATTATTTTTTAAATTTTTTAATCTTATCCAATTTTTAATATGTTTTATAATGGTTAATACGGGTTGAAAACTTGAATCAAGTCGACAAACAAAAATTCGAGTCGATCAAATTGGTTAATTTCAAATTGGGTTTGGTTACAAAGATCAATTTGAATCGATGGATTAAAATCTTTGATTGCAAACAACTACTACCTACCTGACAACTTTGGACCAAGTGGTGTGTTGGGTTCGGCTTTTGCGTTGTATGAACATAAGCACACAAAGGCCAGCCCATACATACGAACTTGGCACGTATCAAGCGTAAAAAACCTAATCTATATGTAACTTTCATGTGGGCTCAACATAAAATTTTATAATAATGTAGATCAGATTCGTATAGTGTATGAACTTTTTGCAACCACTCAATCAATGCTTCATTAATTAATTATTGAATTAAAAGAATAAAAATTTATAAAATAAAAAATTAAAAAATGAATGAAGAAACATTTACTTAATATTAGTTACATCAAAATTTTTAAGTAATAATTGATTCAGGCCTGACCTGAGCAAGAGCAGGAAAGTCACCTGTCGACGGCCCATTCTTATGAAGAATAAAATAGGACTCATTCTTAACTTCTATAAAAAACAAAATGAGGCAAAATAGGACTTACTCTGGACACTCATAAAGAGCAAAATGAGACAAATCCTCTTAGCTTTCTTGTTTTCTGTACATGTTTTTTCATTTGATTTTTTTAGTTGTTTTCCTAAACTTAATTTTCAGAATTATTGCAGTTCATTAGATTATTTAATTGTGTCACAATGAGAGATAAGTATATGATTTTTAAATAAACAGTTAATATTATCGCCTAATCAAATCAACTATATTAATCTAGTATCAGCTAACCTATGTAGAACCAACACCTATAGCATATAAGATAAGTATATAATCTTTTCCAATACTAGCTTTACAGTGTAGAAATTGTGTGACAGTAAAAAAAGGAACGCAGTCTTTTGTACCTATTAACTTGTACAAACTTTATTCCACGCAATCTCATTCATATAAATATGTGAGATTTAAAAAAATGTATAGAAGAAATCGCATAGTACAGAAGTAATACATGCTAATTGGTGCATAAGCTTTGATCCCACGAGAAAGAGAGAGAGATAAGGGAGAATTAGAACCAATCAATCATTGTAGAAACTCATAAGCTTTTTACATGCTATATGTGCTGAAAGGCACCCATCAAAAGGTAAAGTTGAGAGCAATAATAAAAAGACACCAATAATAGGCTAAAAAGTGGAGTTCAAGAGGAAAGGACCCTTTTCAAGGTGAGGTAGAAAGGACCCAAAAAAGAAGAAAGGATGCTAAAAGAAAGTGAAGTAAAGCTTTCTCCATCTCATCCAAGTTTTATCTTTTTCATGAATCTTCACTTTCGAGAATCGGTAAAAGAAGAGAGATGAGAAGATGAGGGCCAAGGCCAACCGGCCGAAGTCATTATCTTACACACGAGGGTTGTGCGAAAACCATTAAACAAGGGGGCAACGCACACGTGCACACGAAAAAGTAAAGAAGGAAGTGATTACAATAGAAATAGAAAAAAAAATTATCATATAATAATAGAATAATCAATTTCAAATTATCCAACTTTTTATTATATTTTAAATTTATTGTTCAAATTTTTATTATTTTTAATTGAGTAACTAATATTTTAAAAATATAATAATTCTGTTTAAAATGTTAATTCATCAGAAAGTGCCAAAGGCCATTGCAAATATGAAATATTACGTGACAAGGGCACTCCTTGAGAGTAGCTGAATGTGGCTTTCAAGTGGTCTCTCTATGGTCTTGTGTTTGTCGTGGTCCTCGCGGACCATCCTTAAATTTGGGATTTTTAGTTTCAACATCGCTCCTTTCCATTGAAAGGATAATGAATTTGAAACAAGTAGCATAAATTTTATTTCGTATTTCGAATCATATACGGAAGGGTTAAAAACGAAAAAAATGTGGAATACTTGATTTCAATTTCATTTAAGCTTCCGAAAAAGTCTTCACGGTCAAAACAAGCTCCAATCACTTGGAACCCTCACGGCAAATGTTTCCCGACACTTGGTTAACGTCTCTACAGTCTTCTCAATACATAGACGCTCTTAATAAGTTAAAGGATTCATATGCTTACAATTAATATGAGCAATTGCAAAAGACCTTAATCTTTATATATAACTTTCATATCGGGCTTTTCATCACAAGTCCGACATGAGTCCGGTTCACACTAATAAAGATCTATTTTTTATCTGAACTTCGACTTATTAATTTAAACCATTTATTAGGTTATTTTATTACTCTTATCTATATCAAATTACGTAACTTAACCGATAATTTATTAAAAAGTCAAAAATTAGAATTAATAATTGTCCCACCAATGAAAAGGAAGAAAAATGTCTTACAGAATTATCGTTCCATTCCAATGAATTATTGTCTCAACCTCAACGTTGAATTAAGTCATACCTACTTATTTAATTAAATTCCATGAATAAAATTTTAATAGTTAGATTTATTAATTTAAAAAATTTAACTTTAATTTGTAATTTGAGTGTTGTTTCTCATTTTAGTATTAAATTATCAAATAATTCATTTTAAATAAATAATTTATAAATTATTGTATGCTCTCAATGATATAATTAATAGGCATTAAACAATAACTAATTGTAAATTTTACAATTATAAAAATTTTCTAACAATATAAGAAATTGCTAATTTAATTTTAATTATATGCATGATAATACATGAAATATTTGGTATCCACCGTAAGCTTTTCCTCAATTCTTATTTTGTGGGATTCGGGCGGTCGGGGGGACCACCACGACTCTATCAAATAATACTTTCATTAGTTATTTTACATTTTAAAAATTAAAATAAGAGTATCGGAAATATCTTGATTAAACTCGTAAATTATTTTTAAATATTATTTAATATTTAAAGATAATTTAGTAATTTAGTACACACATAAAAAAGGTATTAAATTGATTCTCTTTGCTAAAAAAAGTATATTTACAACTGTCCAGCGTATAGAATGATATAAAGCGTGGAAGCATGAAGACGAAGACAACAAGTCAATGGTCAACGGTTTTAACGGTTATGAGGGTGCGATCAATCAGGGATTGATTATTGAGTGGTTTAAGCAACAGCACATGGGAGGCTCAGTAGCGCCAAATGAGCTCACGAGTCTCCCGCGGGGGTTAGTTAAAAAAGGCTTCATGTTCAATGTACCAAAAATAAAAAATAAAAAAACACATTAATAATATATATATATATAGAGATAAAATAATAATAATAATAAGAAAATGAAATCACGAGGATCTCCTCCACCTCACTCCCGCCGTCTTTGCCCCGTTGGAATCGGTTCCAAGCCATAACTGCATGGCATTCCCTCGTAATTTGTCATTTATATAGGGGGCAATTGTGCCCACTATCAACCAAAAAAAAAATGGTAAAGTACATAAATTGCTTAGTTTCCTTAAAAAAAAACAAATTACTTTAGTCAACAAAAAAAGTCAATATATCCAATATTTTCCACTTTGCAAGAGTCTAACGAGGACATAATATACGGGAACAGATCTTCTGTACTCAATAATCTATTCTTTGTATACTCAATATATCTCGATCATTCAATTTATTGCATTGGATGGTTGAGATCTTAAATGAACATAGAGAACTGAATTATTGGATACAGAAGATCTGTTCTTATAATATAAGCACAATCTTTCTTTTATATTTTTATAAAAAGATTATTTTTATAATTTGAATTTATGACCTTATCCAATTTACTCATAATAAGACATAAATGTGACAATGTGCCTACAAATAGAACAATAATAGACTTATATGTCTTGATTTACTTGTTTAAAAATTAACAATATTGTTAAATTTTAAATGAATTAAATAAAATTATAATATTTGAAATATAAATAGTAAAATTTTATTAAATTATTTTTTAATAATTTATATTTTCATTATTAAAATTAAACCATAACAATGATACAGAGTAATATCTTTTGTTTTACTCATTTAAAATATTTTATTTAAAAAAAACATAAAATATATTATAATATTTAAAATAAAAATATTGAACTTTTCATTAAATAATTTTAAATAAATTTGGTTATTAAAATAAAACCATAATAATAAAAAAAACAAACATGACAATTAATTACATTAAAATATATGTTAAAATAACTCATTTTTCTTTTATCAAATTATTCTAATAAATTCAGTAAATTCAATAATATAATTTTTTCATAACAATTTTATTAAAATAATTAAAATTATAAAATAATTTTATTAATTTAAATTACTTTTAAAATATGTTGAACAAATAAGATCTACTAATTTTACCCAAAAATAGAAAATTGGCAGTTGAATCCCACACTAATACGGAGTTTGGGAATGTCTAATTATATACAGCCTTATCTTTATAAAATAAAGAGACTGTTTTCGGTAGATCCATAAACAATTAATTAGTTTTAATTCATTGATTATTAAAGGCGAGAACAGCGAGTCCTTAAAAATTTCCCTTTTAATATTATAAAATAATTTTTAACATCATAACATAACTACATTAGTTTAAATTACTTTAAAAATATATCTTAATTTTACAAAAAATAGAAAAATAAAATTTTTAAGAATAAGAACCCTAACCCTTTTATATATATGTATGATTTAAGTAATTGATTACGTGAAAAGAGAGGAGTAGGTCCTTAAGTCATGATTGCACCAATAATTAATCCTACACTCCAAACTCCAAAAAAAAAATCTATTACAAAAAAACAAATCACCAATCAGGAGGGGCCGGTCGGTCCCACTAAGCCCCCGTTTGCTGACGTGGCAATAATTATACTGCGAAACGGGGGATGAGGACCTGACAGTAACGGAAACTGAAACAGAAAAAAAAAAAAAGAGAAAAGTTATCACACTCTCTATCTCACGATCTGTTATAAAAATTCAAGTCACGGTTTTTGACCTCTCTCCTCTGTCTCTGCTCTGCTCTGGATCGCAATCCTAAGTTCCTGAGCTCTGAATCGAATATGAGAAGTGTAAACAACACCGTCGAGACCATAAACGCGGCTGCCTCCGCCATCGTCTCAGCCGAGGCTCGCGTCCAGCCACCAACTGTTCCGGTGAATATGTTTTGTTTGTTTGTTTGTGATATGTATGCATATCCGAGTTGAACATCATTGAATCCTTGTTTTCTTTTTATGGATCCCGAGTTTAGCTTTTTTAGTCTTATCGGTTTCATAGATGAGAAATTGTGTTGATGATCTTTGTTCGCCTTTTATGAAATTTTGGTAAATGGGGAACTAAGATCATATGTGCTTTTAATCTGTTTCTTCTATGCTCAACTTCGTCTAAACTAGTCTTAATTTTGATTGGTGAAGAAGATGGTAAAAGGGGATAAAGATTGAAGCTTTTTCTAGTTGAATTTGGATTCTTTCTATAGATTATGGGAACCAGAGCAAGCATATGATGAAGTTGGTTGATGATTGATGACATTACTTAGTAAGGCACCACTTTGAATCTGCGTATTGTCCTGGTAAAAGTGGTGGTATTTTTCATATACACCAATCATGTAGCTTTTTACCTGTGGATTTATTATATCTCTTGAGAATACACCACTTCGAATCTCTGTATTTAGAGCTCTTTCCATGAAAAAGCTGTGATATCTTGCATTATAAATCCAACACGTAATTGGCTTTGTGTTCCTAGATGTCGAGACTGCCCTTGCCAAAATTTTTCAAGAACAACTGAAATTTAATAATTCTGGAATAGTTGACTCGGATGCATGACTGAGTTTATTCCATGGGATGCAAGGTGTGGGAATTTCAATGCTTCCACTTTATGGTCGACAATTGAGATTTTGGCTAGATTAATCTCTCCTATAGAGTTGATATTTTTCAATTTGCATGAATTTTTGACGAGGAGAGACAATGCTAGGTTTGGTCCTTTCCAAATGAATTGTTCATACTCTTCTTACTGTCCTGCTTTATTTGAATGCAGAAAAGAAGGTGGGGAGGTTGCTGGAGTCTTTACTGGTGTTTTGGAACTCATAAAACTAACAAACGAATTGGTCACGCTGTACTCGTTCCTGAACCAGAAGTAACCGGAGTTACAGTCCCTTCTGTTGAAAATCAAACCCGTTCAACTGCTGTTGTCCTCCCCTTTATTGCCCCTCCCTCTTCACCTGCTTCATTTCTCCAATCTGATCCACCATCTGCCACTCAATCACCTGCAGTCTTGCTGTCTCTGACTTCCCGTTCTGTGAATGCTTACTCACCAGGTGGAACTGCCTCAATTTTCACCGTAGGCCCTTATGCACACGAAACGCAGCTAGTCACACCACCGGTGTTTTCTGCATTTACCACTGAACCTTCAACTGCTTCTTTCACTCCACCTCCTGAATCTGTTCAATTGACCACTCCATCATCTCCTGAGGTGCCATTTGCGCAACTCCTGACATCTTCTTTGGAGCGTGCTCGAAGGAACAACGGAACCAATCAAAAGTTTGGCTTGTCCCACTATGAATTCCAGTCTTATCAGTTCTACCCAGGAAGCCCAGGTGGTCAGCTCATTTCACCAGGTTCAGTGGTCTCAAATTCTGGCACCTCTTCTCCTTTCCCTGATCGACATCCAATTCCTGAATTCCGAATGGGTGAAGCTCCCAAGTTCATACGTTTTGAACATTTTACAACTCATAAATGGAGTTCTAGATTGGGTTCTGGATCATTGACACCAGATGGTGTTGGGTTAGGCTCAAGGCTTGGTTCTGGATGCATGACTCCTGATGGTGTCGGACTAGGTTCAAGGCTTGGTTCTGGATGCATAACTCCTGATGCTGTAGGGTTACGTTCAAGGCTGGGATCAGGATCTGTGACACCTGATGGTGGGGGGCCCTTAGAAAACCGTAATTCTGAGGTTGTAGGTCTTGCCAATTCCGAAAATGAACCTAAACTTGATGATTTGGTCGTTGATCATAGAGTGTCATTTGAGTTGAGTGGTGAAGAAGTTGCACGTTGTCTTGAGAACAAGTCAGCGGCATCTGGCAGATCTTTTTCTGAATTCTCCCAGAATTTTGCAACAGAAGACCAAATAGAAAGTGGCAGCGTAAGCAGAAGCGGTGCAAATTGTTTACATATTGATGAAACTTCCACCGAGGTATTGCAGAGACCTTCAGAAATGGAGGAAGATCACTGCAATGGAAAGCATCAATCTGTCACTCTTGGATCATTCAAAGAGTTCAACTTCGATAATTCCAAAGGAGAAATCCCTGATAAGCCTAATGTTGCATCCGAGTGGTGGGCCAATGAAGCTATTGCTGGCAAGGAAGCTAGACCAGCGAGCAAGTGGACCTTTTTCCCAATTTTACAGCCAGAAGTGAGTTAGCATTGAAAAGAAACAGATTGATGGCCTCCACATTACTGGCCCATCAGATGCAAGTCTGAAGGCAATACAGTTTCCAGACAGAATCCTTAAATTCTGTGATCAAATGACTGATGGAGGATAGGTTGAACAGATCAAAGGGAATATTCATCTCTTTTGAACCATAAAGAGAGTGCAGAGAATACAGCATGTAGGTATCATTAGGTTTCCGCTTCAATAGATCATTTTTTCCCCTTCTTTTTCCCCGTAATGTTATACAACAATATGCATATAGATGTTGCTTATCTAGATTATTTTTTGTCAGCTCGTGTAATGTAAAGAATTTATGTCCAAGGGCTTGCTAGTTGCTGTGTCTGTGACTTGTATTCCTGCAGTTGTTATGCACGAAACACATTTTGGTCCGTTCGACCCGTAATCGCTATTTTTCGAGTGCATACTAGATCGAATTCTGAACTCTGAATCTACTACTCTTGCGAATGCATATAGTAGAGTTCTAGATTTGTAGGGATAGTGAAAGATATTGTGTATGCCATTTATGACTGATCTCATGCCAGCTACTGTAAGGCTGGCTAACGATAAGCCAAATAATGTTGTTAGGTAACAGCCAAGGCTCACGTCTGTGTCCTGCCCAACTTTCTCAACAAATAGTCCGACAGAAAAGAAAGAAACAGCCTGTGAACTTTGACAAACAAAACCACTTTATGGTTCACAAACTTAATGATTTCTTCTTTTTTGATCTTTAGAAGAATCCGATTCGAAGTTCGGTCTGAACCCAGTTCCAAATATCCTTGTATGTATAATTTTATGTCGGATTTAAACCGAAAAAGTTTAAAACTCGGTTGGTCGATATGACCATTGTCACTCGTAGATTGAGGTGTCTCATCCTAGTTATGATAAAAAGATATTCATAAACCAGTTGTCAGCAATAGGGAAGTGTGATCAGAATTAGTAGTTGATGATTAAATTCAAATTCTAGGTAAGTGAAAGTCTCCATATTAGGTTCTGTATGTTTCTTACTTGTTCCAAGTCTTTTTATATTTTACCATGTGGGACTACAAGTATATAGTTCACATCAACCTGAGCGAAACGACAGAGACATATACTGTTCAACTCGAAGCACGTGTTCGTTTTGTACCCATGCAGTGTTTGTATCCATGCCTCTGATCGAGTTTCTTGGATCCTTTCGCTTTTGCTGCTTGAGGAACTGAGAAGATACGATGATTGATTCAACCCCTTTAAATTATTTGGTTTATTTTACGTCATTTGATGCTCTAAAGGGCCACCTCCCCGATTTGTCAGGGTGAAGAGATTATCATGTGATGCTCTTAGTCCACTTCAATTTGGTTTAAATATGTTAACTATCTATGTTTCAGTTTCATCGTTACTGCCCTTCCAGAGTTCTATGAAATGAACAAGCTTAAACTCATTTAATGGCGAGATAAATCTGGCAGAGTTTCGATTTACAAGTCTAGAATCTGGACATGATCAACCATGGCCGATGAGGTACCAACTACTAGCTATTGGATACACTAAAGAGCTCTGTCAGATATGTTAAACACACCGTTTGATGGGTAAAAGTAAAGACGAAACCTTGCTTTCATGGGGGTTGACAACATGAGGTAAAGACAATTGCTGGTGATGGAGAATCTAACACGTGGGCACTGCATTTCAGGAGCATGTGTCTCCCAGATTTTAACGAGGAAGGCTTTATCTTCTAACAAGTCAAGCCTGTCAATCTCAATCCCACCTATTGAATCTTAAAACCTCATCCAATCCTGAACTTAGAACAGTTTGCTTTTGTCGCAAGTTCCAGTCAACCCTTTTTTGGGCATGTGTCAGTTGATGAGTTGCACATATACTTGGAATCTGCCAGGTGGTCATACTAAAGATTGCTGCGGAGAACCTCCTTTCGCAGGTGAGATTATGTTAGGAAGAGTAATTGAATTTGGCTTTATGTAGTAATGTTTGTCTTTGAGATTTAGACTGAAAGCAAGTTGTAACAACCTTGAAACGAGACTGTATCAGCTACCTCTGAATTTTATCAAGTGAACAGATATGGCCATGGCTTCTGCTGTGAAAGTAGTTCTGGGATTAATTGCATTCGGGATCTTCTGGGTGCTTGCTGTTTTCCCTTCTGTCCCTTTTCTGCCAATAGGAAGGACTGCCGGGTCCCTCCTTGGAGCTATGCTTATGGTAGTATTCCGAGTGGAAACTCCAGATGAAGCATATGCTGCAATTGAGCTCTCAATCCTTGGGCTTCTCTTTGGGACTATGGTTGTTAGTATTTATCTTGAGAGAGCGGACATGTTCAGATACTTGGGTAATTTGCTGGCATGGAAGAGCCTAGGAGCAAAGGACTTACTATGTAGAATTTGTATCATTTCTGCAATTTCAAGTGCTTTATTCACCAACGACACCTCTTGTGTGATTTTGACTGAGTTTGTTTTAAAAGTTGCAAGGCAGCATAATCTTCCCCCTCATCCATTTCTGCTTGCTCTTGCTTCAAGTTCAAACATTGGTTCTTCAGCTACTCCAATTGGCAACCCTCAGAATCTGGTCATAGCTATCAATAGTAAGATATCTTTTGGAGCTTTTGTCACTGGAATTCTCCCATCAATGCTTGTGGGAGTTGTTGTGAATATTATATATCTTATGTGCATGTACTGGAAGTTGTTATCTTCTACTCAGAAGGATGAAGAAGATGCAACTGCAGAAGTTGTTTCAGATGAGGATGTGCATTCTCATAGGTTTTCACCTGCTACTTTGGAACGTTTTTCAAACTCAAATTCTCAAGAGGGAAACTCTGCTTTGGAAACTACCACCATGAATGGCTCCGCCAGCGCAATAAGCCACCCTGAGACTCTGAGGAACCGAGTAACTTCAACTGAGAATGAAATCAACAATGTCCCTGGCAGTTCAGCAGATTCTTCCGAAGAGATTGATGGTTCTCTAAGAAGGGAAGAAACTGTTTCTTCAAAGAGGGAGATCTCAGTGGAAAGAGTAAGAGATATTTCTTCTGTTGAGATATCAGAGTTCAATGAAGACTCAAAGTCCAAGTGGAAAAGAAGGTTGTTGAAATTATGTATTTATCTCGTCACAGTTGGCATGCTTGTTGCTTTGCTTGCTGGTCTAAACATGTCCTGGACTGCCATAACTGCTGCAATTGTTCTTGTGGTTCTTGACTTCGAGGATGCTAAACCAAGCCTTGACAAGGTAAAATCTATAACCACCAGGTTCTTTTCCCCTCCATTGCAGAGACATTCAAAAGAAAAATCTAATTTCTTCCACAAAAATCCGGTTCATGTCTGTCTTTTTGCCTCAGGTCTCCTACTCACTGTTGATATTCTTTTGTGGAATGTTCATCACGGTCAACGGCTTTAACAAAACCGGCGTTCCAAGCTCTCTGTGGGACAAGTTGGAGCCTTATGCACATGTAAACCATACTGCTGGAACTGCAATACTTGCTATTGTCATACTCCTCCTGTCAAATTTGGCCTCCAATGTACCAACTGGTATGCTAATATTTCAAGTTCATAACTCTTGATAGTTCAAGCCATAACTCTTGATAGTTCAAGCCCTGTTCACTGCATTGAGGCTTACAGTAAGCAATGGTAAAGAACAATGAACCATATTGAATAAATCAGATCCGCACCCGTATAAGGTCCGCACCTGTATACTCGTTATGGTTTATTAAAATCTCGTACATTTCTGAATCATGACAATATGATAACTAGTAACATAATGTACATGATCATGAACTACTGACACGAACATTCCTACTATGAACTGCAACTTTCTGGTGGCTCAACTCATTCAAACTGCCTGTTCTTTCTGTTCCTAATTTCTTAGTTCTGTTGCTCGGATCTCGGGTTGCGGCATCGGCAGCTGCCATATCCGCGACAGAGGAGAAGAAGGCCTGGTTGATTTTAGCTTGGGTGAGCACAGTAGCTGGGAACCTATCCCTCCTGGGATCAGCTGCCAACTTGATAGTATGTGAGCAAGCAAGAAGTGCTACGCATTTTGGATACAATCTGTCTTTTTGGAACCATCTTAAATTTGGATTTCCCTCTACTCTTCTGGTTACTGCTGTTGGCTTAACACTCTTAAGATGATGATAATCCTATTATCATAATATATGTAATTACAGTAACGATTGAAATCGATTTAGTTCAAACCAGTTCGATCATTGTACTTGTGATCGACAGTCTGTGACTTAGTCAGATCGGGCTGGGCTAATAAAAATCGAACTTTGTGCTGTGACTGTTTTATTTCCAAGTCATATTGTGTAGACCACCTTCATTAAATCCAGGCCATACAAGATGTACGAACCCAACCCACAGTTGTTATTCCATCGTTTGATGGGAAAGTTTATAATTGATCAGAACGGATTGCGATAAAAGAATAAGGTTTTATATTACATCTCATTTTATCCTAAACAGTAACAATAAAAAATCTCCGATTTGAGAAATTTTGGATGAAATTTAAAATAATAAACAATTTTACACTGTATTATATTATAAACCCTTCATCTAAACAATGTTTTACTATATTACATTATGAACCCTTCTATCCTTCTCAAAATAACAATTTTCTAATATTGCATTTATTTACATTTTATTCTATTATAAATCATTTCATTATAAACTATTTTATTAAAAATATTACGTCCAACTAAACATAATCTTAAATTCTACCGCACTAACTCAAATCCATGGACCCATTTTTCAAAAGGACGTCACTCATAATGTAGTTCTCCTGTCTTAGAATGACATTTGGGTCTGAGCTAGAAGATTATTGGCTAGGTTCAGGTTAATTGGATCTCAAGTTAAGTAGGCTCGAGCTCAGCTATCATGACTCGAGGTCTAATAATTATTAAAAAATAGCATTGTTTTACAAAAAATGATATTATTTTATTTTTAATTAAAAATAAAATCAAGAAGACCAATTACTAAACATTCTATTATAGAAAACAACGAAAGCTCTTAATTTTGTTAGGAGTAACAATTAAATTCAATCTTGGTTCGAAGTTGATGAATTTGATTAAATTTTTAATCAGATTTAATCTTATTTTTTAAAATTCTAAATTTTAAATTAGATTCGGTTCGATTTACTTGACCGAACAGGTTCATCGGATTCAAATTCGAACCGTGTATCTAAGTTCGACCCGAGTTTCAACGTGAAGCGATAATTGTTCCGTTTGTTAAAAAGAAAAAGAAAAGAACCGTCTTTGTCTTGGTAATGCCAACTCGACAACAAACATGATAAGAAGGTCAAGTGGGGCTATAGCACGTGCGAGGATGGTGGTGGGGTCTACATCTCATGGACCCCACTCATTTATTATTATTACTTTTTCCACACTCCTTCACTTCCTTCCTACTGCGGCTATTCATATTCGATGGCTTTTATGCTTGTTTTTATCTAATTTTCCAGTAATTGGAAAATAAAATGGTATGGACTTTAGCAGCTTTTGAAATATGGCTCTCTTAAAGTCTTATATTTTGAGGTGCGACTCTCTTAAAATTTTTATTAATTGATATCAGAATTAGTCTTGGAGTTGTGACCTACTAAGTGGTGGCTTGGAAGTGCTGGCCATGATCAACGTGACCATAACTAACAAGGATCTTGAAGTGGTAGTCTGAAAGTGTCAGCTATAACCAACGAAAACGTTGATCTTTATGGAAGAACCATTACAGTTTGATCTAATTGTAAAGTATGAAATTTAGACTCCATATTGATTAAATACAAAGTTGGTATGAAATTTATAAAGATTTTGAACTCTCCACCCTCACAAACTAATTTTTAGAGTGTGACTCTCCTAAAGTTCTTATCAGAAAATTTGTTATATACATATATAATGTATTTTATTAATAATTTCAAAATTTTAAAATCATAGTCGTGTATTTTGAACCATTATTCTTAAAATTTATCTTATCTTTGATTAAATAAACATTATTTTAATTTTGAACCTAATTTTTTTAATAAAGTTCGCATATTAAAGTAAGAAATTATATTCATTAGTGTCAATTAAAGGATGTATGAACTTTCATTACTCTCCCATCACTTTGTAAGGCTTTTTGATGATCAATATGCTTAGTGAACTAATCCCACTTTGGTTATGAATGGATTAAGGAAAGGCCATGGGTGTTAAAGTCACAAATGGAATAAAGTGTGATATGAGCATAATCTTTCAAAACACCTCATAATGTTGTGGATGGACCCCTCCCCTAATTGGGCAATGCCCAAGTAGTGATGAAGTCTATGAACAACTTTCATCAAATTGCACAAAAAGCATTTATTTCTAGTAGGCCAAGTTTCCACTTTTTTTCACTTTTATAGTTAAAATATAAAAAGGGATTACATCTAATTAGATCCATTCATATTTTATTTAGATATTTTCTAATTATTCTTATAATGTCACTCCCTTTTTTAGGGATTGAAGAAATTATCAGTACAGAACATCATGGTTAGATCAAGTATTCAAAAAAAAAAGTATTATTTTCTAACAATTGTCAATAATCTTGACAGATCCTTTTGTCTAAGTTTAGGATTTATGAGAAGGTTTGAACAAGAAATTTTCATATTCAGTAACATTAGGATAAGATAAGGCTTATAACGAATAATTAATTTGCTGAGATACAGAACATCTTGATTAGATTAAGTGTTATTTTCTATCTGTTTTTAATACTTAAGAGAATCTTTTGGTCTAAGATTAAGATTTGTAAGAAGGTTTGGATATTTTTGCAAGAGTTTGTTCGAACATTGAATTCTACATTTTGAAGACTTTTTCATATTTAGTAAACATTAGGATAAGATAAGGCTTATAACGAATAGTTAATTTGATGAGATAAAAAGATAATTATTAGTAACACGTGAAAATTTACTTATTTAAAATTAAAATTTTAAAATAAGCAACACCCTTTTTCTAAATTTTTAATTTAATAAAGAATAAATTATTATAAAATTTGTCCCAAACTTATAAATTTAGAATTATTAAAATACAATGACCTCTTAGGAGGTGGTTGAATTAGTGGAATGAAGAGTATGGAACTAAAAGATCCTGTGTTCGAATCTCCCTATATACGCTCTATTAATCGAGCCTGTCACATAAAACTTGTTTAGTGCAGAATACTTATTTAATATAGTTTGTAAATTATTATGTCAATTTATTCCTTCAAAAAAAAAAACGAGTGATACTAAACTTGTCTTATTTAACGAAGAAAAAAAAAACAGTTAGGTCACTGTTGCCGGCTTGTGAAATGGTAGAGTACCGTAATCAGTAAGCAATACGTAATAATATAGAATTTAAGACAGTGATTTTATATTAATTAATGATATATTATTTTATGGTAATTGAAAATCCCGTCTATTTTGTAGTTGTCGTGAAAATTAAAAATGAATTAAAAGTCAATTATTTGTTATTTTTTTTAATACGAGAAATAATTTATATAACTGTTGAATGTTAAGTTTTGTTAAAAAAATGAATTTGATAAGTAAATAAATAATAAAATACAATATGGTTCAACTAATTTTTAATTAATAATTTAAATACACGTATCATAATATTATTAATATAAAATTTACTTTTTATGAAATTAATTAAATTTAAAATAATTTATTTTATTAATTCAAAATTTATAAAATTAAATTGAATGGTTGTGTTGATAACATTTATTCAGGTATATATATTATTTATATTACAGTGTTTTATTGTTAATTTTTATTAAAAATATAAATTTTAATAATTTTAAATTAATTAAACTATGACTTAATCTCGTATCGTCACCAATTACCATAAATAAAATAGCGAATGTAATAATTTCTCACACTTGCAATAACTTCAGACATTATTAACTTTCTAAAAATATTCTTACATTTATTTTCTTACAATCCTCATGTTTCGGGCGTACTCGTTTCTCTCTCTCCTGTTCTTTCTCTCTCTACGCGATCTCGTCACCAGCTCTCAAAATTCACGAGGCAAGGAATAGAAAAATCTTTCCTTTTTGCTTGCTACGTTCTTAGATTCCAAAACGCTTATCATGGTATTTCAAGAACGGCCCTTTCAAGTATAAAGAAGTTGATTTTACAATCTTTTCGTTGCTTCGATTTGGGCTGACGTATCAGTGCTCTTGTCTAGCTTCTTCCCTTCAACTCATGGTAAGTGTCCGGTTTAGTTTTGTTCCTTTTTCTTGTAGTGTGTAATTGTAGTTTACATCTGGGCACTCATTGTTTGTTAATTTAGGTCGTATGTTGTTGTTTCTGATTGTACATGTAGATCTGTTTGTTGGTTTTGTTAACATTTAGTGACTGGGATCGTAAATGTTTGTTTGGTTCCTGGGTTAATCGGGGAAAGGAAGAGAAATGTAAGTGAGTAAAGCTATTTAGTGTTGTTAGTCGTTTAAGTAGTAATGCTATTTCAGGTTGCAAGAAAATTTGGAATCTGGAATCTGAAACTGTAACATGTCGAGTATTTTGAGGGTCATTTCTTTAAATTCCTTTAGACATATTTGCAATTGTTAAAGATATGCATGCTGAGATGGTGGGAGTTGAATTTTTTAAAGACGTGTTTTTTCTGGTTGAAGTCAATGGTATATGTTCTTTGAACAATCCATTGTGGGTACTAAGATTTAGAATGTTTTAAGGCTTTTCGACAGAACCTGGACCTGGAACCATTTTATCTTTGATTTTTGGATCAATTTGGACTTTTCCACTTAAGGACAATGACCTTATTATGTTAACTGGATTTTGACACCCGTTTTGCTCTCATTTGCAAAAGTCCATTTATTAAGTACACTTCCAAATATACACAGATGCATGCATTTGCAGAATTTTCATTAAGGAAAAGATAATGTTTGAATGGCACTGTTTTTACATATAATATATAGCATTCTCATAATGAAGTTTCTATTTTATTTGTGCAGGTATTTTGCTTCCTAATAAAACTATAAATCTCACACTAATTGTTACTGGAAATTGATGATGTTGGGCTCTTAATTTATCGAAATTCCGACAGTCATTACTGGTGATTTGGAAAGTTGATTATTGTACATTATCAAGCCAAACAAGTTTTTCATGTTTTATTAATAAAACATGGACATATTGTGAAGTAATTGTGATGCTGGAGATTAAATAGGTTCGAGAAACCTTTGGTTCTGTAAGTCTAAGAAAACGAAAAATATGCCTTCATGGTGGAAGTCATCATCCAAAGAAGTGAAGAAGAAATCATACAAAGAAAGTTTCATTGACACAATACATCGAAGGTTTAGAAGCCCATCTGAGACTAAGTCAAACAACAGATCAGGAGGGTCTGGAAGGCGCTGCAGTGACACAATTTCTGAGAGGGGATCTCAATCTCGAGCAGAATCCAGGTCACCCTCACCTTCAAAAACACATGTTTCTCGATGTCAAAGCTTTTCTGCGAGGTCCCATGCCCAACCACTTCCCCTTCCTAGTGTGCATACTCCAGGTGTGGGGCAAAAGGATCCTGGAAATGGCATATCAGCGAAACCAAGATCTGAGAAAAACTTGAAATCATCATTGTTTCTGCCTCTTCCAAAACCATCATGCATTCGTGGTAGGCCGCATACAACAGATCTAGATTTAGATTTGGTCACTGCTTCGGTTTCTAGTGAGGGCTCCATTGATAGTGATGTTCCTGCTAATTCTACTCATCGCAGTCCACAGGCAATTGACACCGACCATGGGACAAGAACTATTGTGTCCAGCCCTTCCAGGTCAGCCTTCTACTTTATTGTAATATTAGGGACTTTATTAGTGGCCTTTATGCTTTCATACTTTAGCTAGTTGCTGATGCAATTTATGTTACTTTCTGTGAAGTGCAACGCTTAAGGACCAATCAGCTTCTATTGGCCAAATCAGTGCAAGGGAAGAGAAAAAACCATCTTCCCTTGTGTTAGGTAATCATACTCTACCTACATCACCTAAACGGAGACCTCTTGGAAGCCATGTGCCCAATCTACAAGTTCCATACAATGGTGCTTTCTCCAGTGCCCCAGACAGCTCAATGTCAAGTCCTTCTAGAAGTCCAATAAGGCCATTTGGAACTGAACAACTCATGAACTCTGCTTTTTGGGCAGGCAAAACTTATTCAGATGTCAATTTGTTAAGTTCTGGCCACTGCTCCAGTCCTGGATCAGGTTACAATTCTGGGCACAATTCGATGGGAGGGGATATGTCAGGACAGCTATTCTGGCAACCAAGCAGGGGCAGCCCTGAATGTTCTCCAATACCCAGTTCTAGAATGTCTAGCCCTGGTCCTAGTTCTAGAGTTCAAAGTGGTGCTGTTACTCCTATTCATCCTAGAGCAGGGGTGGCAACCTTAGAGACACAAACAAGTTGGCCCGATGATGGTAAACAACAAAGCCATCGTTTGCCTCGACCACCAGTAACAAATTCATCCCCGTTTTCTCATTCTAATTCAGCAGCAACATCTCCCTCTGTTCCAAGAAGTCCTGGAAGGGCAGAAAATCCGTTGAGTCCTGGATCACGGTGGAAAAAGGGAAGACTACTGGGTAGAGGAACATTTGGTCATGTTTTTGTTGGATTTAACAGGTAAGTCAGGACAAACAGATGCTAAATGTGCGTGAAAATGTATTCAGAAGTGTCTAATTGCTATACACTCTTCAGTTTTAGCATAAGAGAGACCTTACTGGTTTATAGCATGGTTATTAAGCTAATAATCACTGATAACAATTTACATCCCATAATGTAATACATCAATAATTACTCTTTTACATCATGACTTTTTAGTGACTTCAAGTTTAATATGCAATAAAGAACTTCTCGCTGCACGTCTCATTTCATTTCTTCAACTGGTTAGTGAAAGTGGTGAGATGTGTGCAATGAAGGAGGTGACACTGTTTTCAGATGATGCCAAATCCAAGGAAAGTGCTAAGCAATTGATGCAGGTAAGTTCATTGCTAATATACAGAAACTTTTTATGTTTATGAGACTTTTTGTTTCTCTTCATTTTTCCCTTAATGAATTTGAATTTCATCTAAAACCTTCAAACAGGAAATTTCATTGTTGAGCCGCTTGCGACACCCCAACATTGTGCAATATTATGGGACTGAGACGGTATGCCTTAACATGTGTTATTATTCTTTTTATGTATATTTCACTTGACTTCAGCTTACAGAGATCTAAAGTTTTCTTGAAAAGGGAAAATTAAGCCTCAAAGAATATCTTAGTCTATGTCAGAAACATGCAATGCGCCATAGTGGACATATGAGAGAGAATCAGGCTACTCAATAAAGTGGGTTAAGTGGAAATGTTATGAGTTAAATTGATATTATGTCACATAATTATGTTGGGGTTAAGAAGTATTTTATAGAAAATAAAATTTGCAAGTATCCAAATTAGTTGCTTTATTTACATGGGAGCTGCTTGAGGGCACATTTGGTTTTGGATGCTATCAAGCATTGATCTTAAATTGATGTATAAATGTTACTTATAGGAATGGTTAAAACACGATAAACTGCTTGCTAAAAAATGTTATGATTGGAGGTGAGGTGATGGAAGCTAGTTCTTTTAGTTTGAGGTATCTGCTCAGATCTTGATTCAAACATCTCAAATTTAGGAATATAGTAAGTTTTTTTGGTCAACTATACTGATGCTGTGGATTTTGTTGATTATCTTCTTCAAGTGGTATTAAAGCTTTTATTCTTCATTTGTGTCCATTTCATTTGCCTATAGATTTCTTATCTATCTAGTTGCTTGTCTTAATGAAGGTTTTTAATACTTCTTCACAGGTTGGTGATAAGCTCTATATATACTTGGAGTATGTTTCTGGTGGGTCCATATATAAGCTTCTCCAGGAATATGGACAGTTGGGTGAGCTAGCAATTCGTAGCTACACGCAACAGATCTTGTCAGGACTTGCGTACTTACACTCTAAAAACACTGTCCACAGGTGAATTGAGTTACCTACTTTATAGGCTCTTTTCTGCTCAACTTGGAGATTGCTGACATTCTTATGCTGTATCTAAAATGCAGGGATATTAAAGGAGCAAACATACTTGTGGATCCAAATGGTCGTGTTAAATTGGCAGACTTTGGGATGGCAAAGCATGTGAGTAGACGATTATTTTCTCCTTTGAATTGGCATGCCTCTAATTGACCTGTGAGTTTATTGGTAGGGAATCTGTAGAATGGTGTTCAAGTTGAATTTCTTTATTTTTCTCAGTCATCTAACTTACCTTTGGTGACTCTTTTGTTAATATTCTTTTGGTAGATGCTCTTAGAGCAAAAGTTAGGTTTATTGACGTTGTTATCTCTGCAAACGAATTTTAAAGTTTGACCTTCTTTACGGGTTTCATGATCCAATTATTATTTCATAGTGCTTTCTTAATGTTATTTCTACAGATCACTGGACAATCATGTCATCTATCTTTCAAGGGTAGCCCATACTGGATGGCACCTGAGGTCTGAGGATAATTTTTGACTTTTGCATGCTTAGTCATGTGATGATTCTTCATTCATCAGTTGTTTATTCATTTATTGTTTTCAGGTTATAAAGAACTCAAACGGTTGCAACCTTGCAGTGGATATATGGAGTCTCGGATGTACAGTACTGGAAATGGCTACAACAAAACCACCTTGGAGCCAATATGAAGGGGTATGTTCAGTTGACGGGGATATAAATTATCTGTATTGTTGCAATATGAAACTTTAAGCTCATCTCATCTCATTATGAAATATTTATCTATGTGAACTTACTTTCTTCTATTAGACAATCTGAAATATTTGCATTATGATCTGAAGGTTGCTGCCATGTTTAAGATCGGAAATAGTAAAGATCTTCCAGTAATTCCTGATCACCTCTCTGATGATGGTAAAGATTTCGTCTGGCAATGTTTACAAAGGAACCCACTGCACCGTCCTACAGCTTCCCAGCTTTTGGACCATCCTTTTGTAAAGTCTGCAGCACCTTTGGAAAGGCCTGTTCTTAACTCTGAACCTAAAGATCCACCTTCTGCAGTTACAAATGGGGTTAAAAGTTTGGTAAATTTCTATCCCATGTTTTTATTTTTTGTCGACTAAGTGCAAATTTGTTGAATTAATTGTTAGTTTCTGGCACTATCCCTGTCATAATTTGCTAATTTTGACTAGGATTCATATGTTAAATTGGTTTCCTGTGGTTTATATGAATTTGTGAATATCATGTCTTCTACTCAGTATATATGCTTCATATCTTGTATTGCCTCTTAATATCTTTGCATCATGAATAAGTTTATGCTGAAGTATCAGTAATAAGTTTGTGTATGTACACGCGACTGGAGGAAATTTAAGTTCGGAACATCTAGCTTATGATGGTCCATCCTGAATGTAGTGAATGTAGGGAAATAAGTGTTCGTTCAATCATTAGAAATTTTGTTGTCTAAACACCTTTTTAATGCCGATCAAACATTGTTTTCGTCTCTCCTTTTAGTAATTTTTTCTGACATAGTTATAAAATTTAATTGCTGTTCTTGTTTGCTCATAGGGAATTAATCAAGCGAGAAATTTTCCCTCCTTGGACTCGGAGATGCTTTCAGTTCATTCGTCAAGAGTTTTGAGAACAAGTCCTCATCTCAGGTATTGGCTCTTTCTCTCCCAGGAGTCACTATGATATTGTTTCCACTCGTGTATTTAGCTCCTGCTCTGATATCAATTCCATCATTTGTAGTGACATCCATATTCCAAGGAACATATCATGTCCTGTTTCTCCCATTGGCAGCCCCCATTTGCATTCAAGGTCACCACAGCACCTGAATGGGAGAATGTCTCCTTCACCAATATCTAGCCCTCGGACCACCTCAGGTTCCTCCACACCCCTAACCGGTGGCGCTGGGGCTGTTCCCTTTAATCTTTTAAAGCAGTCAGCTTATTTGCAAGAGGGATTTATGAACATGTCAAAGCCCTCAAATGCCGTATACAGCAATGGCCCTTCTTATCATGATTCCAATCCTGATATTTTTCGAGGAATGCAGACAGGGTCTGCTATTTTTCCAGAGCTGATTCCCTGTGAAAATGATGCGGTAGGGAAGCAGCTTGGGAAGCCCACACATGGAGAACTAAATGACGGACAGTCAGTGTTGGCTTATCGAGTGTATCGGCAGCTTTTGGGAGATAATGTGCAGATAAATCCATCCTTGGACCTAAGTCCAAACTCTCCATTACTTAGCCGGACTAGTGGTATCTAACAAACTGCATTTTGCTCTGTTAACGTGTTGATCAGATCAAGTTCTCAGGTTCACCAACAGCTGAGGGAACTAATTGATCCAAATAAGGATTCGAGTGAAAAACTGTTAACATAGGTTAAGATTTACAGAAATAGAAGGGAGCAGATGACTTATAGAGGATCAGGAAGAAATCCATAAATGTTACAAGTCTTTCCATAATTGATAATTCTGATTCGGTTTTGACCGTGAAATAGACTCTGCTTTCTATCCACCTTGCAGCCAAGTTTCTGGTTTGATGAAGCTTCAACTTGCATCGAGTTTAGAGTGTAGAAGCTTGTGGCTTGTGATTCCCCTAGAGGCATGGCTTCAAGTGTTCCAGTGTTCCAGTGTATGGCAGTTCCAGAGAAGGGAAAATATTCATGTATATTCTTTTAGATCATTGTACAGAAGGAAAACCAAAGACAAGTACAATTACGAGCATTTAGACTACAATTTTTGGAGTCTGAAACTGCTGTACAGAAGATGGAGAATGGAATTGAAGTTAGTGAAGCAATTTGTAGATTTGCTGAGACTAGTGTATACTATGTTTCGTCCAATCCTTGGATTAACTGTCATAATGTTCTCTGAATCACATTACAGAAAGGAGAGGTGAAACCTAATTGTCATTTAATCTCTTATACTTTCTATCTATAAATATTAGAAAGGACACAAAGCATCATACCAATGCGCCAACAGCTTGATGCATCACCAACATTGCCAGTGAAGTTCTGAGACATCCTCTCCAACGGCTTCCGACCTTTGAATTCCATTTGGTGATCGCCGATTTTCTCAGGCAGCAAACTTTCCGGGATTTTCTTCAGAATGAACTCATCGGGGTCAGTCCATATCTCTAGATCCCACATGATTGCATACACATTCACCAGAACTCTGGTCTTAGCGATCATAAAGCACATTCCCTGATGATAAATGGTGCTGAAGGGTGGAGTCTTACTGACAAGTTGCGAATAATGCAGATACAAGTACCAGAAAAAGCATAATAGGTACAATTATAACCGTAATATTACAGTCGTGATTGCAGATTACGAGTAAAAACTTGGGGAATGAATCTCTTACAAGCAAGAAAGACACGTCATTGTCGGATAACTTGATTTCAGAAGTTGGATCATCCTGTCTGTCCATCAAATCCTTCATCTTCCCTTCAGAAACTTTTGTTGAGTTTGGTTCGAGGCTTTAGGAATACTTTGATGACGTAGTAAACCAAAACAAGGCTTTAGACTTTTTTGGATTAAGCATCTTATACATTTGAATTTTTATGCTAAACTCAAGGGTTAGTGTGAGCAAATTTTGTTTTGAAACAACAATTTTAGTAGAAAATAAACGTTATAGAAAATATGAAGTGGAGCTAATTGTTAAATCAGTCACAATCTGAATATAGGAAAACAGTCATATATCAGCAAATAAGTACTTGGCATTAACTAAGATACTGAACTTATTACAGAAAAATCTAGACTGGTAACTAAAAGGGCCTCATGAACTAAAATCTTCTATGACAATCTGGACACCAAAATAAAAGGCTAAATGAAACAAAGAACTTCCCTGCAATAAAAAGAAAATCTTTTCTCCACTTTTCAGAAGACCATTGCTAAAATCGGAACCTCTGTTGAGAATGTAATGATCACATTAATGAGAATATTATATATTTTAAAAAAAGAAATTTCCCTTCATCTTACATTATGTCACCGTTCTCTGTTTGGGTATATACTTCAACTTCATACCTTTCTCAGGCTTTATTCTGGATTTGACCTTACCGGCTCTCACGGTAGAATCATGCAGTGGTATATTAACTAAATGATTTGGACCAGTGATTAGAGGAGTTTTAGTATCAGAAAACTGGGAATCCGCTGCTGAGGGGCTGCTCTGAACCTCGGTACAAACTGGAGGCTCAAAGTTCGGGGTTAGCACCAATTTGACATGCTCAGCTGATACGGCCTTGTTCCACCCTGCATAAGACATCGCCGGTTAGAATATACTGCAAAAGTGTCAAAAATGATTGTCAAATCTGTTGACAAATTCAACTCACTCTCTGCCAGAAAAGCCTTTGCTGCTTTGCTGGAGAACTGCAAACGTCCCAGGAGAGGACTTTCCTCCATGGATGGATACATTTTTGGCATTTCGTCAGTGTCTTCCACACAACAATTTCTTGAACAGCTGTGACTGGATGATGGCTTGCCCTCACCCATACCGACAGACCTATCAACCTGCGATTCTCTACCACTAATATCAACCAGCACTGGACTTCTGCTTGCACTTTGGCTCACGGGCCGCCAAAACTTTAATGTTGATCGGTTAGTGACACAATGAGCATCATCATGTCTAATCTTCTCTTGACTGATATTTTGATGCTCCACCACACAGTGATCTTCAGTCTCATCCAAATTGGTATCATCAGAATGTTGACCATTCCCCAGTGTAACGGATATAGAGCCAATCATAACTTCCCCTATCTTAATCTGATCTGGCTGATTTATTCCTTCAATTTGCACACCGATTCTTGAACTCTCTACATTATATTGAGGTTTTGATTTTCTGCTCCACTTCTTGATGCCATTAACTATAGGGACAGGCTTCCCATCCCTTTGACTTCCATGGAAACCATTTGATAGGTGATTTCTTTGTGATTTTCTAGGCATGCTCCATCTAGCAACAGCTATATGCATGCGGCTATTTCCTTCATCTGTGAGCCTTTCAAAATTACCAGCATTCATATTAGAGTATTCACCATTAGACTCAGTTTGGAGCCCCAGATCCACATATTCAACCGTAGTTGGAGGCAGAAAGTCTTCAAAGGACAAGGTACCATGATTTGGTGGTCTATCTGAACCATGTGTATCAGTATCAGATACAGATTCTTCAACTGTTGCTACAGCCTCCAGCCCATCATCACTGTGCTCCTTAGCATTTAACAGATCCCCTTGTCCTTGTTCCTTAGCTTTCTGCTCTTTATGCCTGAGTTTTTTAAGCCTCTTCCTCTCCAAAATCTCAGCTTGCCTGCAAAGGTTACCAAAAAATAAGTTTGGGCAAAATTTAGAAATTGATGTTGAAGCACATAATTTCAACCATCATTGCATGCCTGCTGTTAACAACTATCATCATGTGCAGAGCTCTAAACCAAAGATGAAACTAACAAAATTATTCATCAGCAAACTAAGTGAACTATAATTATCTTCCTTCTCTGTTAACACCCTTAGCTTCCTCCATAATCTGCCATGCAAGCTAACAGTGAACTGTGACCGTGTTGAAGAAGAAATAGAAACTTGCAGTAGTGGCATGCAAGGTAGCATGACAAAATTAATCATAATGTAAACAAACCTTCTCTGGGCAGCTTCCTCCTCCTCCACCAGCAACTTTTGGCACCTCAAAGCTTCAGCATCCTTGTCAGCAAGCCATGCTTTGACCTTAATCCAAAGATGAAAGGTATTTATTCACACCATGATGGCAAGAAAAGTGCTAATCAGCAACTTCTGTGTGTGCAATAGCAAAAGGCCATATGTGTTGAACAAAGGTAAAATCAACTGCAAGCGATTAGATATCGAAAGTAACTAACCAATTTCTGCTCGACCAGAAAGCTAGTGCAGGCCACTAAATTCTTTGTTTCAAGGCCAATCTTTGCAGCTTCTCCATCAAAGATATACTTTTGCATTGATACTGCAGCTCCACACAAGAATGTTTTTTCACTTGCATCATCAAGGATACCAAACAGTTCCTCAGACTTTAAAGGAAATCTTGAAGGCCCAGATTGGATTATGTCCTGCAAAAGATTGGATATATTATTGAATTAGAATGCAACAATAAAAAAATTTGAATCAGAAAACGAAACAATTAACAGGAAAAGGATGAGTTCCATTACCAAAAGGATAGAACCAGCCCTCAAGCAATATTGTGGAAGAGAACAAAATCCTGGTTTCCGAGTAAGTGTTGTCAAAGACTTCAGGATCAAAGAACCTGGAACTTCCTAGTCGGCAATTAAGAAATGAAAGAATTCTTCATAAAGTAATCATGAGAATTATATATATAAAAACAAAATTAGAGCATCTTCTAATGATATGAAAGCAACTACTTCAGAAATTGATTTTAGAAAATGAAAAAGATGGGGGTTCGTCAACATGTATGCACAACATCCACACTCCGCTTCACAATAACATTAAACTGATTTCCAAACATATCATGTTTTCTCAGCCACAATGTAATAAAAGAATGGAAGTTCGAGGAAAATCAGTATTTGTAGATCTCATACATAAAAGAGCAAAAGATTCTAAACATTTTACCATAGGCAGTGAAAATTTGAAATTTTTTACGAAATGAGAATGATCCAATTGGAAATAGACAATCAACTCAGTATCAGTTGCAACAGATAAGGTACTAATGATCAAAGCAAACATAATTGTACCACCAAACATTAACATTTTAGGAGCATCAATCTTGAGAAGTTATATAAATACGTTTCAAGAAAAGGAATCCAAGAGCAAAATGAAATACCTCCAAAATCACGTCATTGAAAGATAAAATTTCCTTTGCATCATTCTCAGAGAGCTGAAAAGACAAGGAACATTGAGCATCAAGAATGGACAGGTTTAAAACAAACCTGCTATAATATTTACCTTATCCCAAAATGAAGCCAACAGATGCCTATTTTTAAAAGAATCCTGCAAAATGTAAAATATCCACATTAGCCTAACATATGGTAAGAAAAACTTATGCAAAGACAAAATAAGGATTGATGAAGATGAAAATGAAGCTGACATCACATTTCCAATTTCCCAAAAATATTCAAACCTGTTTTGCAAATAGAAAAATGAGCACCAAGCATTAAAGGAAACCTTATCAAGCTTCTTCAACCGATGGTGCACACGCATGTGCCTCCTATAGTTTATGGATGAACAAAATTCTCGAGAACATTTGTCACATTTTTGCATCTGCACCTTCAAAGCAGTGAGCAAAGGCCAACCTGGGACGTCTGCAAGAATATGAGGCAATAAATCAGTGCAAAACACCAATTAAGGTCAAATCCAACTGTTACCAGTTATCAATAACTAATATCAATATTTTAACCACAAACAGACAACAAGTATCAGCGACATCAAACAACAAATTCAGCAAATTTATGTGCTATATTAATGAAAAAGCACATTTTTTGCAGAGGTTAACACTAACAAGGGAGATAAGTTGCTAATCCCGTGAATCCTAGATATTAGAGAACCAAGAACATAAAAACATCACAAATAATTAAACTTTTTCCCATCAAATGGTCAAACGTAAACCTTAAAGTATGTATTAGCAGGCACCTTGTTGATCCAAAGCGTTAAGTAACTGAATCCAATGAACAGGGCTATCATTGGCCCTTGAGAAAGAAAGAAAAGGCTCTTTTCCAATTGCTTGCCGAATGATTGTATCCAGGGTATCATTTCCATCTTCTGGTTTCATCACATTGGTGGTGTTCAAGGCCTTTTGTTTGGCAACTGGCATTTATTAGCTAGGAACAAAAAAAAATATCTACTTATGGGAAGCCACTGCACAGAATAATAAAGATTTGAATTAAAACCCCAAGACGAAGCATTTATATGAAGATACAACACAACCAAATGTCAAAATGGATAAGACAACAAAAGAAATGAAGTCTCCAAATGCTTATATTAACCCTATATGTGACCCCAAATCTAATAACAAAACGGAACGAACAGTTATATTTTTCCAGTAGGAAAAGAATAAAAACAAAAAAGTATCAAATTCTAAATTGTGTTTGTTGCATAAGAAGCCGCACCTAGAAGAATAAAGCATATATAATGTCTCATTCATATCATCCCATTCTGCAGAACAGCAAAGCCATCCAAATCATATTCAAAGATAAATTCATACGTACTCATACAAATACATACTACATAAGAATAAACGAAATAATAGACGAACAATGCAGCTTTATATAGCAGCCCCAAGCAACTGTAATACCCTCACTTTGAGTGAATGATTATGATATGCAAAACATCCGTACATGTAATCAAAATTATAGTAAGCAAGAGAGAAGAGAAAGAATTTTGCATCTAGATCAAACAAAAATAACACAACGCTTTTGGTTCCATTAAAACAAAATACACCTAACAAAACTAGCAAAAAATCATTCATAAGAACTCAGAGCTCTCGAATTCAATCAAATTAAAACTCGCAAAACAGCTATACACCAATCCACTTCAAAAGCAACCCAAACTCTCTCTAATCAGCAGCAAAACCGCCAACATCATTAACCAGTTAGCAAATTTAGATTAAACGAAAAACAGAATAATTACAAACAAACGCTTGATCTGCGGTCAACATCTGATACCAAGCGTATAGATATACATATATAGAGAGAGGCTTATGAGGTATGAGTAGGACTGTGGCTTACGTATCAGTGAAGCAGAAGCAAAAAAAGAAAAGAGATCAGTGTGCAGCGGAGAGGAATCTCCGGCGATCGACAAAGGGGCGGCGGAATTTGAAGAGTGTTTGGAGGGTGAGAGAATCGGCGAGGAAATTGCGAGAAAGTTTTGCCAAACGAAAAGATTTAAATGAAAGTGTGCTTAAGCCTCAAGGAATAAGGAAGCGAAAGGTAAATAAAAGTAAGCTTTTTTCTGGGGTAAATAAATATTAAAAAGAGGCATGTTGATGTTGCATGCAAACCGAAACGACGTAGTATTATTGAATTTGACTCAACAAGTTTGTGTTTAAGCCTTAAGGAATAAGGAAGCGAATTGTAAAAATTTTGAAAAGTAGAGGCAATTTGATGTGGCATGCAAAACCGAAACGACGTAGTATTAATGAATTTGATTTGACTCAACAAGTTTGAGGATGACAAATTAATAACTTAAATTTATTTTATTTTGTTGGAATTCAAATATTATATTATATTTAATTTAATTCAAATTTGATAATATTTTAGATTTGATTAATCATAATAAAATAACAAGACCAATTTAACTTAACATAAAATTAAACTATAAGACATCTTATCGAACTTAAAATTAAGTTGACTCGACAATCAACAACTCATACAAGTCTATTAATACTTGTAAGTGTTTAAAAAATCGTATCATTTTATAAAAATACAAATAAATTAAGTTGTAACTGACTTAACAAGATTAATTTTTTATTTTAAAATATAAACTCATTATTAAATATATTTAAAAAAAACAAATTTATTATTTAACATTTGAGTCAATTTGTCGAGTTAATTTTTAATTTTAAAGTATTGACTCGTAAAACTATTTAATTTAAACACTTTATTTATAAATTATATATTGAACAAACAACCATCAGTAGAAAAATGAGAGATGGCAAACGTAAGTACAAACTTTAATTATGTCTATATATTTTGTATAGTCAGCGATGGCAAATAGGCCCAAACTCGGCCTTAAGCTTTTTAAAAAAAATTAGGCCGGGTTGGGCTAGGCTGAATTACAGTATAATACAGCTTTTACAGTATGTTCTATACTGAGGAGGGTATTAAAAAAAATGTTAAAGACTACAATATTGTATAGATCCTAAGTATCAGTTAAACTGTTTCCACTCTTGTATTGCTTGATGAAGGGCATGATTTGGTATAAGATTGATGTGTTCAAGTTTAAGATTTGTCATAGGGGAAGTGTTGTGGCCACTTTTTAGCCATCCTCTAATAGCATCAGCATCATAAGTATAACCATCTGCAGCTATTTGTGGATCTTCCATAACTTCCTGCAAATTTCTTCCATTAATGATGCTTCAAGCAATTGATACAGTAGAAACCTCTAAAGGTCTCTCTACCTGAGCCTAACATGAAAGAATGGATGAAGAATTTTGATATGATATGACTGGTACTACATATTGGGAAGCCATTGACTAACTGATACACAAACTACTATACTGAACTCTGCGAAATAGTGAAGAGGAATAAGATCAAATTTGAGCGTATTCATTGCTGTTGTTACCTGAAAGATGGGACAGACAAAATGAGTTGGTGTTCGTCGCAACTCTTTGGATTCCTTGAGTGAGGCTGGACCAGTAGTTGAGGCCTTCAGTGGCTTTAGGACACTCCAGATTTCTGTTTCAAGGTCTGGACGACTCGATTGGTTCTTTTCGCAGCACCTCAACCCCAGCTTAGCTAACTCTTCGGCTTGCTCAAATGGCCAGTCTCCGGCCGAAATGTCTATCATTGATTTTAAGGTCTCTGTTTCTAGTGCCCATTTTACATCTCTCACCACATCAGAAGCTGGTCTGCCAGTCAAAAGTTGCAGAAGTACGATTCCGAATGAGTATACGTCAGACTCCGAAGAGAGCGTCCCGGTTTTGAGATATTCTGGAGCAAGATAAACAGAACTGGAGCAAGGATAAGAGTTCTTCATTTCACTTTTCACTCTTCCATCTCCTTGTTTGATCAGAAGAAACATGCCAAAGTCACTGATTTTGGAAACAAAATTGGCATCAAGAAGGATCTTGGATGGTTTTAAGTTCCCATGGATAATGCAAGGTTTGTTGGAGTGAAGGAAGATAAGAGCAGAGCATATCTCAATACAAATGCGCACACGAGTCTGCCATGGAATCGGAAGTGTCTTGCCTTTTTTTAGGAGGCAATCTTCAAGACTTCCATTTTTGACATACTCATATACAAGTGATCTTGACTCCGGGCAAATCCCGATTAAGCTTAACAAGTTTGGATGCCGCACCCTACTCAAAATCTCCACCTGAAAGTTCATGGGCAAGCAAGAAGTACATCAAACTGTTCCTTTCTTTTTCTTTCTGAAATTAACATCTGAAACTGTATTGCCAGGCCTATTTCAATCGATTTAAACAAAAAATGCTTGCTTATGCACATAGACATACAGGAATCGATAAGGCCTAGGACCTAGGATGCATCAAACCAACTTTAGCTGATTCTTATCTTTTTCTTTTTAAAGTTTAATAGCTCTTACACCAACCTGAATATGAAAATAATGAGAGTTTATAAGTAAGAATAACAATCAACAAAAGAGAGAGCAGCCAGCTGGTATTAGTATGCATATTGTACTGTACAGAGGAAGATAAAGTTATACCCCATTTTTGAAGTCCAGCTCGCTTTGAGATCCATAAGCAGGCAACATCTTCATGACAACATGCACATGACGGAGCAGCCCTTCATAAGTACTTCCGTATCTGCCTTCTCCAATTTTCCTGGATGGGTCAAAATTTTGAGTTGCCTCATTGATCTCCATGAAAGAGAAATCAAGAATTTCTGATCTGCCCAACTTAAGATCTTCTATGTCAGCCAAGTTTCGCAGCCTTGTAACTTCCCTTGTCGCAGTTTCGTACTCTATACGTGCTTTGTCTCGTCTTTCCTTGAAGCGGATCAATAGATCCACAGCCGAGATAATCTTCTCCTCCAACTCCTTGACAGTAGAATGAGATTCAGCAATTTGCCTCTCAAGTAAAGATTTTTGCTCCTGAACCATTTGGATTTCTTGCAAGAAATCATCACGTTGGTTCTTAATTCTTTCCATTTCTTGCTTATTTCTAGCCATCGCTTCCTCTGCCTCTTTTTTCATTTTCATCTCCTTAACACATAAACCTTCAAATGCTCTGGTCTGTTAAGAGATAAAATGTCAGAAAAATTACAAATGGAAACAAAGCTGGTTCAAATTCAATAATGCATGTGTGACACCCTCCCACTCTTTTTTCACATTAATGATGATGAGGCTTGCAGAGTTGGTGCTTCAACAATCAAAATTCATTTGAACAGCATAAGAAATTTCACTTCTCACCCTTTTCGCTTGTTAAATTTGGAAAGGAGATTATTTCTCAGATTTTAAACTCAGACAATTTCAACGAAAAAACTAGAAATCTATCTATAAAACTTCATACTTTGTGGAATGATAAACAGTCCTGGTTCATGCATCTTTCATAATCTTGTTTATCTAGCTTATTCTCTCTATTGATGGTCAGACACGAAACTTGAAATTGCTCAACTTATAAAGTCAAGTAGAGTATCATAGAATAGGGAGATTGCTGACAGTAATGCAGGACGGGATATGGACACTTGTAATGCAATAATTTTTGGTTAGTCATTATATTAAGTTATTATTTGGAAGTTCAATATATTCCTAGAATCAGATCTTAGTCGAGTTTAAGAATACCTTTGAATTACTAGAGTAGTGCATAAAACTGGGGATGCAAGACATAAGATAAAGAATAAGTCTTGCCTTGCATTTGGCCTCCATAGCAACATCTTCTTCTTTCCATCGCCTCACTGTCTCTTGAAATGCTATCTTATTCAAGTCTTTTGCATCCTTGATTGCTTGTTCTAGTCTAACTTGAGACGTTTCTCGCTGCATAACATTGACAATAAAATCCTCATAAGATAGCTTAAACTGAAAATGCTTCAATTCATATTAACTTAGACCTCAGGATATAAAAATTTAAGAACTTCAAAATGTTCATTTTCCATGGCATTGTAATAGGTATGTTCTTGGAATAGTAAATGCATCCAAGAAAAAGTAGCTCAGTGATTAATTCTTACATCAAACTGAAAAGAAAAGGGTGTTCATTAATTATGGAATCATCTTGTGGCTAACAAACTAAGTATAGAGGAGCCAACTTCCAACCTCATTGGTCAGTAGTGGCATCACTTTCAAAGGGTTGAGGAACTGGTCAGACTGCAATTTGCATTGATAGTTGAAACTTCCTAACCATTCCTCTGGTTCATCAGCGTTTTCATCTACACCTGAACAATTTTGACACAAAGTCATTCCTCTAAAACTCCTTTTTGAAAAATATACATATACTTTGGCATACCTCACCGGCTCATGCTAATTCAAAGTCCACATACCTTGAGAGTTGAAGTTAACACCATTCTAGTTGATATGCTTACCTATATATCGACAGATTTGTGCAGCAGATTCTGATCTCAAGAGCTCAGATTGTTCAGTTTCTAGATCGAGATTCACGGGTACCAACGGAAGAGCAATCTCTGCTTCAGATCCATCATTGCTACCTCCCCTGTTTTCACGTATTCATTAACAAGCAGCAACAATTGTATAGTATATGCATGAAATAACCAGAAGTGACAAATTTGATCCTGGAGGAAGATGCAACAGTCTGCAAACCAATCTCTTCGAACTTTTAAATTTATATCAGAGACATGGATTGACAAGAACCTCCTAATTATTGGTCATTTAACAATTGAAATATACAGTAAGAGACCAACAGTCTGGTATCGAACATTCCCTAACAGACTACTAGATCAACAAACTCTAATTGACTATTTTGTGATGCTAAGATTACCGATCATGAACCACACAAGAAGGGATAAGCCCCATCATCCCCTTCTACAGCACTGTGCATATAAAAGTAAAGAAAGGAACCTTGTATAGATTAGATATTCCTTGCAGACAAACCAGATGTGACAGGCTGGGTGTGCATTTTGGCATACATAAGTAGCTTTCTTGGACTTTAGCTCCGTCAACTTTCTGCAACACCAATTAGGTCATTTTAAATGGATGCTTAAATATGGATATGTTGGAGGTTACGATCACCTATACTAAATGAAACAGCATCCTGAAGAGCATGAGCACGATCAGCCCTTATAGAGGCTAAAATTAGGATGTCACTGAAAGCAAATACATCGAAATAGTTCGTTACTTTGAATAATATTTGTCTGCCGCTGCACCCATTACAAGCCATCTAATGTTGTTCTGAGCAATAATCTCAACAATACCCTTCTCAATATTGTCCATCTCAATCCATACTCCATCTGCTTTCACCTAAGGAAGTAAGCCAAGTGTAATTATAGTTAATCTAACTAAGATTAGTTGTTTCTTGCTTAGATTTTGTAGAAGCTATAAATACATGTACTAATTTAGTCTATGCATATCCGTATGCGTGTCTGAGTTTGTAAAGAGAACCAAATGAAAGACGTAATACAACTACAGACCAAATAACAAGAGAGCCAATACCCCTTCGTGTTCAAGCATGTGACAGTACTGGTCTACAACATCATGCAGCTTTCTTCTCCCAAGTTCTCGGAATGCCTCATTTGTGTCATGTCTCGATTCATTAAAACCAGGCTTTGCATCGGCTACATGTATTGAAGCAAATCAAGATTGTTTCATAACGCAAATCCAGACATGACTTTAAAAAATAAACCAAAACAACGTTGGATTGTTTACTGTTAGTGCATCCCAGAAACAAAATCGACTAACAAAAAGCTCTGGTTAATCCTATAAAACTATAAACTTTATAATAGTCTAAATAGCTCAATTTCTCTATTCCAATTCCTCTAGAGATTAGAGGATTGATTCACATTCACAACATGAAAGCAGATTAAACAAAGTTCAGAAGAATTAAACAGAAATAGCAAAAACAAAAAAAGTAAAAAAGAAAACTCACTTATAGCAACAAAATTATCAGGTTGGTGAACATGGAGCAGGCAAATCCTCTTCCCAGAGAAGCTCCGAACCGCCCAAAACAACGTCGTTTTGCTCTTCTCCACATTATTCCCCACCGCAACAAAGATAGTCTCATCCGAATCATACGCTCTCTCCATCTCAATCTCATCAAACCCCTCCATCACCCCACGAACAAGCATCAATCTTTAAACACTTAACTCACCGAGTCAGCGAGTGAGTGGACCGAGTTACAGATTTCAGATACTTGATACAGAGACCCTTTATCTTCTTTCTCAAGGATTTGGACCTTAGGTGGCCTACTTGGAGAAATTAGTGAGTGAACTTTTCCATGGAAGTCGCTGTCAAAAGTGTTTTTTTACGTTAACAATATACTCGGAAAGACAAGGCTTAGGAAGTGGAAGATCTACGTGACATTTGTAAAATTGTTTGATCATATGCCAACTTTTGGAACTTGTCTTGTAAGAATCTTCTCTTTTTTCTTTTTTTGGAAATTAGGAAATGGGCACACAATTTCCGTGAAAATTACATCTTGTGTTTGTTGTTGATTAAATTGTTTTTAATCAAATTAAAAAATTAAGAAAATATCAATTTAGTCCAATTTAATGAATTAAGTAAAATGTTTTTAATATATATTCAATTGAAAGCAAATTCACATATATTAAAATTAAAGACGATAATCTTAACATTTTTTAATTTTATGTTATAAAGAAAAAAAGTCTCACTTTATCAAAATTTTAAATCAATTCATTTTAATTTTAGTTTTTGATAGAAATATATATTGATCAAAATTAATTTAAGAAATATCTTTAATCAATCTACATGAAAAGCCTCTTTTTTTAGTCTTTTCGAGATGGTTGAGTTGGTGGAGTAGGAAAGTATGAAGTTAAAAAGTCCTACATTTGAATCTCCTACTTAAACTTTTTCGCTCGAACCTGTCGTATAAGACTAGTCTAATTTGGAATACTCGATTAACATAATTTGTAAAATATTGAGTTAATCTGAAAATTTACCTAGTGTATATTCAAAAAATAGTGATTGTGAGTTCCTCAGTTTCAAAATAAAATAAATTCTTTACCTTGTTTTGTTATTGAATTTTACTCATTGATGTCTTAAATTTTGGGTTTCATTAGTTCCATCTCCCTTTTCAAAACGTTGCGTTTTAGGCAGAAGACAAATGTACGGCGGCCATCTTCTAATTTCTTCTCTTCTTGCTGGCTTTCAGATTTTCTCGGGAAACAAACAGAGGTAAATCGATGGAGGGGAAAGGCCAGAGCTCCGAGGGCGTGAAGAAAGTGATGTCACCGTGCGATGTGGAGGTTTTAAAGAAATGCTTGGAGGAGAACAAAGGAGACTACGTGAAATGCCAATCTCAGATCGAAGCTTTCAAGTTGTCTTGTTCCATCAAGAGACCAACTTCCACGAAGCTGTAGGATGCTCGCGCCCTTAAATTCCCACCAAGAAAGCACTTCAAAGGATTTACCTTTTTGTTTTCACAAAAATTTTAGAGTGAAATTGTTCCGTTGATATTTGAAGTCTTATGTTTGATTCATCGAAAACTTCGTCGATCCCGAATTGGCATCATTAGTTCATTACATCGAAGTTTACCGTACATTATTGGATTGGTCGCCGGAGGCAGCGACCGCGGAGCCGGTGGTGGGTTGGTAGCTGGCTTGGTTGTGTACTGTTACAAGTACCTGAAATTTCCATGTTTGTTAACCCAATTAGGCCTAATTATTAATTATAACTTGTTTTCTTTCCCCAGATTTGAATTATTACGTTAAATCCAATTTGATTCCAGTTAGATTCGAGCAGAAAATTCTCTTATCACACTGTTTCGACATACCGTTCCAGCAATTCTCGTATCATTCCAGTTCGACATTCCGTTTCGGAACAAACTCAAACATGGGATTAAGAAAAAAGGCAAAACTTTCTCAACGTGATAAACAAGCATTATACAAACAAATAAATGAGGAACAAAGTAAATCATCAATTATCTGTGTGTGACTCCTTCAGCTTCATATGACCTGATTCATCCTTGTCGAAAAGGCGTTCGATCAATTCGTCCCAGTTCTCTTTCGTCTGACTCTGCTGTGAAGAAGAATCAAGATAAGATCCTGCACTTGATCTATGCGAGTTACCCCCATCTTCCGGCTCAACAAATGTTCCATACTGAGAAGGTGTAAAAGCATGTGGCACAGATAGTGTTACAGCTCTCTGCAGTGCAGCTTGGTACTCCTGTGTATGTTCCCGAGCCAATGTCTCTTGCCGCTCCATCTTTTGTTTAACCGGGATCTCCGTGATCGAATCTTTCTCCAGCATTAACTGGTTTTAGGAGAAGGGGATGCAGAAGTTAAGACTTATCTTAAGCAACTAATGTTTCCGGATGTAATTTCAAACAAGCAAAGATCAGTACAATCATTAACAGAACGAAGACTTACATCCAGGGCCTTCTGTGCTTCCCTTTCTATCCAAAGAATAGCATGATCGGAAGTAGCATTACACGAAAGAACTATGTGCTCAAACCGCCCGTCTACCGGTACTGCTGTCTTCACAACTGGGGGGAATCTTCCACATCTGCAAACATATCAAAGCACATTGTTTTATTCCGAATCAATTTCTAATCCTCCCAAAAACTTGGCAAAAACATCAAGCTAGACTGGAACTTGGAAATCCAAATGCAGCAGCCTATGTTGGGAATAACTATACAGATGCACTCTTTCCATAGTCAATCATGATATTCTAGCATTCAGAAAAAGGAAGCAAGCAAACACGAAATAGTGTGGAATTGCATCCGTCCAAATCACATTGTTGACAGCAAATCTGCAAAAGTAAACTCGATGTGCTTCACTACACCTGAACGGCTTTCTTTCAACAATGTGATAGAGACGACCAGGTGCATACAATCTCCTTGGATCTTTGATCATCCTTTCCTCTGGTATACATGTGTCTCTCATGCACCGTAGACAGAGTAGGCATGGCAAACTGTTGAAGATCAACAAAACAGTTATGACCAATATACTAAACAAATGTAGAAACGATATCACTGAAATTAAATTGATAAAATCACTTCCCAACTTCCCATAGCAAACGTAATAGAATTTAATGATATAAAATTATCATTTTAAAGAACAAGGAAAATGGAAAAGGTGCAGTGTACCAGAAAAGTGATTTGAAGATGTCCTCCAAAGGTGTCGCTGTCCGCGGTAAGAAATCATCCTGTTGCAGTGAAATAACCACGTGTAAGCTTTCCAAAAGATTATTGAATAAACTTCAGCAGTTGGTAGGTATAAAACCATAAAAATGAAGAGAGTGCATATGCAGCCCAACTGATTGCCAATAAGGGCAACTCACATTTAATGGTCCATGAACACACCTATAATTATCCTAATAATAAGCTTCACAAAACTATCCTTTCTGTAAGTTTCATACATTAGAATGTACTCGTTTGAATCTGTCCGAGTTCTTGACTTACGATAAAAATAGGAACCGTGATAAACATTCGCTTCATAAAATGCCAAATTTATTAAGATGACTCTACAAGGTACAAAAGACTTGAGGACTTGCCTGAAGCACAACAGAATTGATGACATCGGCATATCTGACTGCCAAATTGAGTGACATACATCTTGCAGGTGCAATGGCATAGCACCTCACCCTCCTCCTCTCAATGTTGCTCAACTTATCTCGATTTAGCACCACGACTAAGGTCATCATCGCTGCAACACCTGATCCGAGAGAATGCCCAGCAAAGGTCAGAGTATAATTTGGATACTTTTCAACCAGTTCCTTCAAAACCTCACTCTCTGCATCCAACACCCATCCAGCAGCTTTTAAAAGTCCATTGTGGACATAGCCCCCATCAATTTTTTTCTTCCCCAGCTTGTTATCCAAAAGCACTACATAGTCACTCCCTTTTTCCAAATTAAGTCCCCTTATAGCAAGAACTATATCAGTATGATCATGATCAATATACAACAAATATGGAGGTGCACACCCTTGAGTATCTTCGTAAGTCTTTTTCAGAACCAACCAATCGGGATTGATTCCGTATCCTCCAGGTGGTTCCCAAAGGGGATGCCGAAGATCATCTTCATAAACAGCTAAAATATAACGGCACAATCTAGGGATAGGCTCAAATTCTTCAGCAGTTGCAATGCCCCAAGTCTCACTGTCATGGCCTGCAGTATGCAGACACCGTTTCCATGCCCAACGGGCACATGCTAGACAATAGACACACTCTAGGACAGGTAAGCCACATAGGATTGACATAGATTTCCAAGAACAAGTTCTTTTCCCTTGTGTCAATATAAAGCTATGTAAATCAGGGATAAGAATTCAAAAGAACTCTGAATGAGGCAGAAAATGAACCACGGAAAAGGCATAAAAACCAACCAAGACACGAGATTGAGATCTCAGATTACTACAGATAGGATCAAATGAGAGGCAAAAGAGTACAAACTGATCCAATGATTAAAAAAAGGAAAAAGTCAATGTCTTCGATAGCATTCAGCTATTTGATCAAATATACACTAGGCAAAAAGTAGTGATAAGACAAATGAATCAAAGAAATGGAGTCTATTTCCAATAGACAATGAGGTGGGCTTCGAATCCACTAAATAAGAACACAGACAAAAATATGGTAGTCGAATTTAACAATACAACATATAAAATAACACTACGATTTCGACGAGATTAATGATAAATATAAGGGAGGCAAGAAGACACGACTAACCACAGCTTTGAGATTTCGAACTCTGAAGCAATCAATGCACCCCAAAGATTGAAACTTGGAGCAAAACACTGATCTGGGTCTCCGAGACTGAGCCTAAAGAGATCTTTCAGCAGCAGATGACCATGCTTTAACTAAACTGAACAGAACAACAGATACAAGAGAACAGCGAAGACCCATCACCGGAATTTACTAGTACTGCCGATAAACAAATGATTCAGAAGATGAACACTAGTCGAATGCAGAGATTTCTATGTATACTAACATCTCTGTTGGAGAGACAGCGGAGAATACTGGTTGTTGGGGCCAGTTGCTTGTACATTTAAACTTTCCAGACCGAGGCCATAAAAGACGCACGCAGAGACTCGGGTTGGGAAGGCTCACCTGCAAGTCAAACGGGATACTTGTTGATCTCAAAGTGACCCTTTTCAAAACTGTGGCATGTCGGTCTTCGGGTTCCATAGATAAAGATTCTAGAGTTGAACATGCACTGTATTTACTATTTAGCTCTATTTGTTTTCTTCCGTAAAAGATATTAACTTTTATGAGTGATTTATTCTAAACTATGCATTTATAAGTTATCTTTAATAATGATTGATGCGTTCTTAATTCAATTATATTTAATTTTAATATTATAAAATTAAAATAAGGATAAAAGATCTTAGAAAAATAACTTAATGATTAAAATTTTTGAATTTTTACTTTTTTGAATTTTCTTATCTTAGACTTTGGTTAAGATTAATAGTGAAACACTTTTTTTATCAGAAAAATCTCACCTTCAATTTTTTAGATGCGCATTATGTAAACATTCGGATTGACACAATAACTTGCAAATTACGCCAATCGAGTATTTTGTATTAAGCAAGCCATATACGACAAGCTCGATCGAAAGAGTATAAATGGGAGGATTCAAATACAGGACTTTTTGACCTCATGCTTTCTGCTTCACCAACTACACCATCCCTTAGAGCAACAAAACGCACAAAGTATGAAAATTAAACATAAACTAATCAAATATCACAGATATAATAATTTAACTCAACTTTCAAACTCAACCTGAATTAATTAAATTTGACTTAAATTAGTAATTTAAGATAATTAAAATAAATTATTATATTAAGTTAGATTTGATTAGTTCACTCGAATTTAAGAGTTTGGTTTCACCGTCATATAAACATCACCTTTAGGGATAGTCAAGTTGGTGAAGTAAGGGGTATAGGATAAAAAGGTCCTGTGTTTGAATCTCCCTATTTACGCTCTCTCGGTCGATCCTGTCGTATAGGGCTTGCCTAGTATAGAGTACCGATTGGCAAAATTTGCAGGTTATTATGTCAATCCGGAGATTTAATCAATGCACATCTTAAAGATAACGACTGCGGGTTTCTCCGTTTCTAAAAAAAATCATATAAACATCTTTCGATTAATTCATATTTAGTATTTATATTATATCTATTTTGTCTTCATTTTTTAATCGTAGTTTAAAAAAAGGGTTTTTAAGATTAAAATTTTAAAAATTCTCTAAAATTTTAAAAATTAGATTTTTTTCAGGGGTTTATATAGTTTACTTGTTAAACTAATTTAACAAAGTTCTATATAAAATTTTCTATATTTTTATTTTTATTAAGATCAAAATAAAATAAATAATAAAAAATTCAATAAAAATATGATGAAAGATTGAAATAAATATAATTATTTATAAATTTATGTAATTTTAAATATATTATTTAATATTTAAGGTTTTGGACAACTCTATGAAAGATTGACATTTACTCGACCTCTCTATGAAAGCGTTAAAGGCTGACCCTTTTCACGTTTTTGTTGCTAAAGGCATAAATTACAAAGCCCACACGTCCGCCTACTTTAATGGAACCTTTACATTAACAAGTTTATTATTCTTATTATTTTTAATCTATTTACTTGTTTACTTGATGTAATGTGTCGGACTAGACTGACTTTGACATTCTTATTTACCTAGTGTGTTTATTTAAAATATATGATTAGTAGTATAAGTCATATAACAATTAGCTGATTGTATTAGTTATTAACTGATTTTAATAACGATTGACTAACAGTAAATTATATCAGCTAATTTGACTAACTGATAATATTAGTTATTTATTTTAAAATATTTGATAAAATTAGTTATTTAGTATTAACTGTTTATGTGTAAAATAACTTATAAAGGCATGATTTAAAAAAAGATTTATAAAAAGATGAGTGTTATATCTTAATAGTTATTTGAATTATTACCACTTTCTTTCTCTATATTAATCAAGTTGAGTTTATTTCGTTTCTCTATATTTTCAACTACTAGTGTTTGATGAAGGAAAATAATAATAAAAGATGACAACTTGAGTAATTTTAATAAATTTTAAGCATAATCGTCTTTTTGTTTCTTAATTTTGTTGGAGCAAAATGCTCCTCATAGGAGCATTTTCAAAAACAACGAATTTGGTTCAATCCACCAGCTCAATCAGCTAATTACAAACATGATTTTCAACAGTTTAACATAATTAAATAGTCAAATATCTCTCAATCCGGTAAAAAATTTCTGATAAATATTTTCCAAACAAGGCCAATATATGATGAGCAATGGCCTCCAAGTAATTAAAAACATTTTTGGATATAATGATTATTTAATTAATGCATAATTTATTTAATATATGTTGGTTGTTATTCTTATCATGTCTTCTAAACTTGTATTACATACTTGAATTTTTTTTAACTCTTCATAATCTATTTTTTGTGAGTCTATTGGTAACAACCTTTTTACTTTATAGGAGTAAGGTTGTGTCTTATCAAGCTTCCCCAGACTTTGCATTAGTGTAGGATTCAACTGAGTATAATGATGATATATTAGTTGTTAAGATAGAAACTGAAAATATAAAAGAAAAATCGGAATAGTGATCATTAATAAGCACAAAATAAAATTGGAATAGTGATCATTAATAAACACAAAATACAAAACATTTTAAATTTAGTTTAATTTTAAATTGATGGATAAATCTTATTTTGATTTAAAATAAATTCTAAGTCAAGCCTAAAAATATTATTTTTAAAATTTTAATCAATAAAAATAATATTATTTTATCAAATAAATAGTTCAAATTTTAATTATATTCAAAACTTTAAGCTATTTATAAGTTAAAAGGATCGTCATATTAAATAATAGTGATTTTAATGTAAAAGGGCGCCATTCATTACTCCTTTCCAATAAGAAATTGCAAAAATAAAAAATGACAATATTTAATATTTAATTTAATCTAATCAATCATTTTAAAGAAAATTTAACAATGATATATTATTTTAAATTAGACAATGGAATGGGTGTCATTCCTTCAAAAGGCTTTGGATTGGGCTAAGTAGGCCCATTTAGTTTAGTAATTATGTGAATGTATAATCATCTGAAGTTTACAGTTCAATCGATTTAATAATTAAAATTTTGAACTGACTAATTATTCTGTTTAAATTTTAATTTGTAGGTTTAATTTACTTAATAATCCCATTTAGTTTAGTAATTATGTGAATGTATAATCATCTGAAGTTTACCGTTCAATCGATTTAATAATAAAAGTTATGAACTGACTAATTATTTTGTTTGAATTTTAATTTGTGGGTTTAATTTACTTAATAATCTTTATTATTAAAAATTAATTAATTTGTTAATTAATCAGTCAAATTTAAAAAATTAATTAATCTTTATAAATTAAGTTATATTAATTAATTAGTTAATTCTAGTAATTTTATTGACATTTCTAAATTAAAATATATTAATTAATCAATAAATTTTAGTAAATTAATTGATTTTTGTAAATTAAAATAAAATAATTAATTTATATTTAATAATTCTTTAATTAAACTTTAAATTTTCGATAATAAAAACAATCTTTTTCAATTATATTTAATTTTTAGCTAATTTTATGACAATTTAATACCCGTTTAACTTTTAAATTTTTACGAATTTTATCTTATTTGCATAATTTTTGATTTGATTTTTAAAACCATGTTATTTCTGTATACAATATTTAACTTAAAGATAGCAATATATACATGTTAGTATGTAATATTTACCATATTTAGTAAAAAAAATTAATTGATAAAAATATTAAAGTGATTAGAACAATTTAAATATAATAAGTAAGGAATGTTTTTAAGGATGTCAATAGGCTGGGCCAGACTATAGTGACCTGTCAAATTAGGATGAGTCTACCCGTGATCTGGACTATAGCCTGGCCTGTCATTTATCTTTAATAAAAAATTTTAAAAACGAGGTAGTTTTGAAAATAACAAGCAAGTCATTGAGTCGACCAGGCTAAGCCGTGACCCACCTATAGCCCCTTTAAGCCTGGCCGAAAGCGGACTGGTGGGCTTTGTCATCTCTACGTATTTCTTTCCAACAGTAGGATATAAAAAGAGCAACAACTCGCAAAACCCTAGTTCTTCTTTCGCCCGTCTCGCTTGTTCACTGCGTCGACAATCGGGAGGTACAGTCTCTCTTAACAATTTCAAAACATTATTAGGTTTTCTGTTTGATTACTGAGAAGATGATTTGGCAAAATCTATGCTTTCTGTTGCTAGCTTCTTTCCGTTTTCGCATAATCGAAAATTGGTCCCAAGATAGTGCTTGTAGCATTAGTAGATTAATGTGAGTGAGAGTTTATGCTATTAAATGATCTCTATAAGTATTTAATCGCTTGGTATTGGTTGTATCTGACAAGTTTATACCGAAATTTGTAGTATGAGCTGCTTGCATTTCCTGTTAGTGTGCTTTTGTTATTCCATAAAATTTGATACCGTGATCTGATATATGGAATATTATTTGACAACCCATTGATTTTTAGGGTTTCGATTGAGGTTTTGCAAGCATTTCGGTTGTTAATGCATTGAATGTTAATAAAATATAATCTTTATCCATTGTGTGTTTGTTTGATTTCATGCTTTAGGTTTATACACAACATTTGAATCTTATTGGTGTAGGCAATGGCGCCAAAACAGCCAAATAGCGGCCTTTTTGTGGGGTTAAACAAGGGTCACATCGTGACCAAGAAAGAATTGCCACCAAGGCCGTCTGATCGCAAGGGAGTAAGTCAATCAAACTCCCATTTCTCGTATTCTGATTGTGCCATTTGATCTAATGATTGTAACGTTTAAATACATAGATGATATGAAGAACTAGTAGAATTATTTGAATTTTCTGTATGACAAGTTCGAAGAAGCTATGATCTCTTCTTTTGACTAATTATTCTGGATTGCAGTTTTGTTGTCCATTCCTCTTGTGTCAAGATTTTGGTGTGTTCACTAATTTGGTTTATCTTCTCCATTTGTTTTGCAGAAAACCAGCAAAAGAGTGCACTTTGTGAGGTCCTTGATCCGGGAAGTGGCTGGTTTTGCTCCATATGAGAAGAGGATTACTGAGCTTTTGAAAGTTGGTAAGGATAAGCGTGCTTTGAAGGTAGCTAAAAGAAAGCTGGGCACACACAAGAGGGCAAAGAAGAAGAGAGAGGAGATGTCCAGTGTTCTTAGGAAGATGAGGTAAACTTCTAAGATATCATACTGTCCTAGATTTATTATCTTGTTTCATTTCATTTCAAACATACACGAACTCCAAGCATCTTCTACTGCATTAAAAATGATTAGGAGTTATCAAACAAATTTCTTACTTTGCTGTCATAACGTTCTTTGCAGAGCTGGTGGAGGAGCTGAGAAAAAGAAGTGAAGCGTCTTTTCTCAAATCTGAGGTCTAATGAGTTAAATCTTCATTTTGCAGTTAGAAACTAGTTGTCAGAGTTGGTTGTTTTCTCTTTGTGAAAGACCAAATCTTTCTTATCTGAACTTTATTTTGTATTAATTGGAATCAGATGATGCTTTTGTAAGTTCCCCCAAGCCTTATGCTGAGATATTATATGCATTTTGTCCCCCGAAAAACGTTGAATGTGGCAAAATTATATATTTGCTTTCGGCCTGATTTGTGTAAATATAGCGAGTCAATGCTTCACTTCACCTTTCATTCAGTCTGCTAGGGTTCGGCCTTAACAAACTTCTTTGGGTGTGATTAATAATGATATTTTTTAGCTTGGGTTGGGTCGGTTGAGTATTCTGAGTTTGGGCTCATGCTTCAAAAACTTTTTGGGTTCAAGTTTGGGCTTTAGGAGGTCTGAACACAATTTGATCCTACTTATTGCTAATTCTAATTACATTGTTTATAATTAGTCGTGAATCGTGATTCTTATAAAACCACTCAACGAAAAATTAATTTTTATATTAAAAATTGAATAAATTACTTTCTTTTAATTGTAAAAATTTTGAATTAATTAGTTTTTTATTTAATATACTTTAATAATTATTATTGTTAAAATATATTAGAGTATTAATTATTTAGTCAGTTTTTTAAATTAATTGATTTTTTAAAATTAACATTATTTAATAATTTTTAAGTAAATTTTAAACTTTTTTGGGACAATTTTTAACTAAAAATTAAAATTTTATTTAATATTTAATAGTTATTGAATTTTTAAAACTTTGAATTTTTTATCTTAATAGTTGAATTTTCGGTTTAATTTTTAAAATATTGATTATTTGTAACTCAAAAATCTAAATAAATAAACATAGGTTGTTTTGTTTTTCTTTTGGCTTTGACTTTTAACAATATATTTTTTAATTAATCTTCTTTTTTATGATTTGAGACAATTTTTAAATTATATTTTAAAATTTTCAATTTAATTCAATATTTAATTAATTTTATAATGATCTAATATTAATTAAATTTTTTAACTTCAAATTTCTTTTCTTAAGAGTTTAACCCTGATTTTTTAAATATTGGTTATTTGTTATTTGACTTTGGGGTAATTAAAAAAAAAGAGTTATGTAGATATGGTCCTTTATTGGACATAGCATTGGTCTATGTAATTAAAGCTTGAGGATGGGTTAGATCTTTGGCATTTATTAGTATTAAATCAATCCACTTTCTTACTCGAATCTGCAGCCGTTATTTTTTAGATGTGCACTGAGTAAATATTCGAATTAACGCAATAGTTTGTAAATTAGGTCAGTTGGATATTCTATACTAAGCAAGCCTTGTATGACAGGCTCGATCGAGAGATCGTAAGTAGGAAATTCAAACACATGATCTTTTGACCTCATACTTTCCACTCCACCAATTTAACCATCCCTTGTAAGGCTTAACACTAATATTCAAGTTCAACATTTTTACAACTAAGCAACTTGTGACTTTCTAATGAGCAGACCAAATGGTGACGATAAATGTTTATAGAATTAAAAGTTTTATTTTCGAATTGCAATTTACTTTAATATTAAATTTAAATATTGTCAAATAAATTACTTTGAAACATATAATCATTATTATTTTGTATGAGTTTTAAGAGTAAAGAAAAACGTGTAAATAATATTTTTAAATTATAACTTCATCAATCTCTTTTTAACAAAGTCACAAGATTAAATTAGCGATAACAATCAATTTAACTGGGCCTAAACTCAAACCTTGCTGTTGAGACCTAGGCCCATCTCAGGCCTAAATTTTCTAAAAATAATTAAAATAGAAAATGACTTCATTTTGTTTACAATGATTGGGCCACTTTTTCATAAAAAAACTCAGGCCTGCTCTATTTATTTCAGACTAGGCCGGGTTAAGTTAGGGCTTAATTAATATCTGCACACCAACAGTTTGGGCCTACTCAAAACATCTCGTAAGTTAAAAAAAAATTAATTTAAATTTTTTGTTAAATTCAAATATGAGTAAACTTGAATATAGTGAATCGGTCCAATTATCCTATTTTGTAATCATTAGTCGTAATCACGACTGCATTTTTTCTTTAGGGAAATCCATAAAAATTCCGTTGTCACGCACCCAACAAACATCACACTACGAGCTATAATTTCAACCTGAGAGACCCACAATCTGTAACCTTTCCTCATCAAGAAAACTGATTAAGAACCTAACTAACGACCTTGCTTCTGTCTCATCACCAACTCTCAGATTCATTACAAGAACATCATCATCATCACATGTTAGTTAGTGGGTCCCTTACTTCATGTCTAGTTTAACTAATAGATTGCTGGCTCTCATGCTTTTGGACTTCTCTGCCTAATCCAGCCACTGGGTTCCATCCCATATCAAGACTCCAGTTTTGATTCTTAAGTTTCCATTTTTCAATTCCTTACTAAATTAGAACTTAAAAGCCTTTCATTCTCGGCTGTTTTCTGTATTTGTTCCATGTCCTTATCTTCTTGTTACCATTCTTTTGGCTTTCTGGTATGACTCCTGAATTTTACGAGAAAGATCTGAGAGAACCAGAATCCAAGTTCTGATACAATCCCAGTTGGGCATTCCGTTGTTATAAATTAATCTTCGTCATCGATTTTATACCTCAAGTCTCTACCTTTCTGTTGGAGTAAGTTACTGAGTTCTTCTTTATTCAATCTTTATCATCCCATCTTCTTCATCAAGCTCTTTGCTTGTTCCCAATTCTGCTTCTGGGTTTTCCCAGGAATGCATTGAAACTCGTCATTGTCAGATTCTCGAATGACTCGGTGTCTCTGTTTTGCAGATTTGTTCCACTATACACTTATCTCTTTAACTCAGAAGATGAACATAGCAGTAGCTGTATTGCTCGTCTTATTGGCTCTGCAAAACCTCACATCTCTGTGTTCCGGCGAGGAACATGGTCGGCTTCTGGTGCCCATGACTTTGGTTCACGACGCCTCAGCTCGTGGCGCCTGTAAGTTGCTGTACACTGCCATTAAACACGTAATCTATACTTGTATACTTCATTATCTGATCATTTACACAAATGGGGTCTAAATATAATCTACTAATACTAATCTTAGATTGTCTCGACGGGAGTTTACCGGCATACCACATGAACAGAGGGTTCGGAGCTGGAGCACGCAACTGGATTTTGCAGTTTGAGGTAAGTTTGGTTGGTTTACCTTATATTTTCTGTTGAAGAGAGGGAACAAAAAGATAAAGATAAAGATAAATTATGCAAAAGAACAAAGAAGAGAATGGACTTTTTAGCAAAAAGCCACCAATCGGAAGCTGTCGTTTCTGGATTGCTCGGTGGTTGCTTGAAGAAGACGATGGTTCTGCCAACTTTTGGAAGCTTTTGTTCACTTTGTTTCTTCTCATAGGTTTCGTGGCCAGCCATTGGCCAAAAGTCTTGATCATAGTCCATAATTTCGATTGTGAAGTCTGAATCTTAAGTTCTTAACAGTAGAAAAGTTGACGGGAAAAAGAAAATAAACACTTAACGGGGGAGGAGTTTTCCTTTTTCTTTTTTCTTTTAAAAATTATTATTTATATTTTTGAAGCATTATTTAAATATCATATAATTTTTTATTAATTTCTAATTATAAAATATTATTTTATTAATAATTAAAATTTTCAAATATTATATTATTTTATTGTTTAACAAATAAATAATAAAATGTAATTAAATAATGTTAAAGAAAGATAAGTGATATTTTTAAAATATGACAAATGAAATAAGAAAAGTTAAATAAAAAATTCACTATACTTTCTATTTTATTTTTAAAACATACTTTAGTAAATAAAATATATATTATTTATTTTTAAAATATGTTATTATTTAAATATAATTTTATAATATTCAAAAGTTTAAAAAAGTTAAGCTTTATTTTATTAATCATTATTAATATAATATTAGAGTGGTCTTAAAAAAATCATTATACAAAATTTTATTATGTATATAATAGTCAATATACAACATCAACAATACTCATTAAAAGTTCCGTTAAAATGTGAGATCCGAGAAAGTTCAATAATACACAATCTTACTCTTTACAGGCAGAAAGGTTACTTCCGATAGACCTTATAATAGGTAATACATGATGATAAGTTAATAACAACTTAAATAAATATTTTACTAGTTTATAATAATACAGATATTTTAAAAAATAAATATAATTTTTAGTTCTTTTATTTTTAATTAAAATTAGATACATAATTGTATTTAAAACTCAAGACATTTTAATATATTTAATGAAACATTTAATAAATAGAATTGAAAAATGTGTCATTGTCATATTTTTATTATAGGAGAAAATGAAATGTGATAAGGTTGGATTTTGATTCTATGCATTGCTGGATTGATTATGACTTTCCATAATGTTTTTTATATATTTTTATATTTTTAGGATAATAGACAGTATAATTTAATGAACAATTTATTAATTTATTAATTTTAATATGTGAAGTTTGCTTCATTTATAACTCCTATGTCACGTTTGGCCTATATTCTGTCTCATTAAATTTTATTAAGGACCCACTCAATTGCCCATCAAGTGATGGCTGGTGCGTGACACTAGAGCCAGAAGAGTGTGCGTGAGGGTCAAGCCATGGTCCCTAGGACTAATAATTCAGGTCTATATACCAAACTTTGAAGCCAAGCTAATGGTTTTTTTTTTAGGTGTTGATAGAGTTAGTAATATGGGGAAATTAGAGATGGTAACGGTGGATCAGACCCGAATCACAGAAAATTTATTTTTCAATTCTAGTCTGGACTAAGTATTTGATTGAATTTTAGATCTAAATAATGCTATGTTAATATTTTGATTGAATTGGTTTGGATTGGTTTCGATAAGATTGAGTTGGTCCTTTCAAAGTTAAATTCAAAAATTAAGATATACATGCCAAACTTTGAAGCCAAGCTAATGGTCTTTTTTTAAGTGTTGACAGAGTTAATAAGTTGGTGAAATTAGGGATAGTAATAAGCCAACTAAACTCGAACTATAGAAATTTTAATTTTGAATTTAAGTACAGGATGAGTTATTTTAATATTTTGATTGAATCGATTTAGATTGGTTTCAATAAGGTCGAGTTAGTCCTCGCGAATTGAAGTGCAATCTGAAAAGAGATCGGGACTAAAGAATGTTAAGAATACAAAAAACATGTTAACCAAAGTATGATCTTGGTTGAACAGGGAGGAGGGTGGTGTAATGATATCTCATCATGCCATGAGAGAGCAAAGACAAGAAGAGGATCTACACTTTACATGAACAAGCTGGAGGTGTTCTCAGGAATCCTAAGCAACAATGCTTCTCTCAATCCAGGTACCATATTTACTTTATTACAACTTTTTTCTGTACAATTTTCAATAATAATGACAAATTATTCTGAATCGGGTTGAGTTAATTAGGCTTAAGATCAAACTCGAGTCTTGGATCTTACTCGAAATTCAAACCAAACACCTATACCGAAATAATAACATTTTGACTTAAGTTTTCAAAATGATATCATTGTTAAAAGTTGAGTTAGGCTAGACTTGGCCGAGCTCCCGAACTAAAATGACGTCATTTAATTTTAAATCTGCTCTAGCCTAACCTAATTCTAATCTTAATATTCTGAGGAAGATTCTTTTATTTTTCTTTAATAAAACCTCATATCGAGCTAGTTAATCTCACAAGAGTCCAGCCATCGGGCATCCTAGGAGGATTACCTTGGACAATTCAACCATAACTTAAGAAACTAGTATTAATACTGTACTAGTGTTTCATGAAACCTTGTAAATCTTAGTAGTATAACAAAAGTGGTCATCCCAGGAAGTGGTTGAATCGCAAGGACATGTTCATGTTCCTTTACATCCTCAGTTATCTACTTCACGTGCTTAATGGTTGTCTCTGGTAATCACTACTTTATCAGTACAGCTATTGCATAGGTACTTTTTGGCTTCTTTCTGGTATTCCAGCCTTTCTAGCTGTGTCCTGTCTGCTCTTTCATAAAAATTCACGTGTGGAGCAACTCTATACTAGAAAGAGACATAAGATTAAAGTGACTTTTATATAAAAGATGGAATTCGTAACTTATGGTCTTTCTTCAATGTATGCACTGGAAAGATAGTGGCTACAAATCCTTGTCACCTTCTCTTGAATTATCAAAACTTCTGTTCCCCCGTCCCTACAAGGGTGGAGACAGAGAACCTGTTGTTGTCTCGGCTGTAGTACCGGGGTTTTGGAGAGGTTGGAGTGCAAAAAATTATATAACTTAACTGGCAGGAGCAATTAGGAAAATGTTTTCTTCAACTGTGATCTGGAATTATCAGAGAAACTGGCACGTGTTCTGTCACCAATTGTTCTTCCAGTGGTGCTTACATGGATGGCAAGTCGAATCTAGTCCAACTTTCAACTAAGAAACAATCTATTTGTATCATTCAAATGTGTGCTGAACCAGAATTCACCTGTTCTGAATCATTTAGTATTGAATAGATCATTGTCTTGTCACTGACTAATGGGATCATTGACAATGAACCAGATTTTTACAACTGGAACCGGGTGAAGCTTAGATACTGTGATGGAGCTTCTTTTGCTGGCGACTCTAAGTTCGATGATGGGGTTAGCTGTTTCACTTGGAAACTTTCATGAGATTATTAAAGGTTTTGTAATATATAACACATTCAATCTGTGCTTATGTGAAACAGAGCTCAGTGCTTTATTTCAGAGGGCAAAGGATCTGGGAAGCCATTGTTAATGATCTGCTTCCAAAAGGTTTGGGACAGGCACATAAGGTAAAAGGCTGCTTTTCCATAGTTCCTCAGAAACTTTAGAATTAGGCAAAGGTAGTCCAAAAATTCCTGTCCAAAACAATGTTCTTTAGTTGTTATAAGGATGATAATGGTTCCGACTAGATCCAACTGCCTCTGACTCGAGAAAACTCAGTCAGGTTCAGATCAAACAATGTCCAATTGGCTTAAACTAACCCGATCTATCAGAATTGAACTTCAATCTGAAGGTGAAGGTATACTAAACCTCCCATGTAAATAATAACACTAATTTAATGAAAGTTCCGCCGATATGTGAGATTGGAGAGGTTCAGTATGTGCACTCTTTTCCCTAGTTAGTGGAGAGACTGTAAAAGCCTTTCATTTACAAGCCTGTAACTTGGCTCCAGTCCTGACTCGTCATCTGGTTTCTGCTTCTTCCCAGGCTTTGCTTTCAGGTTGCTCTGCTGGGGGTCTATCTGCCTTCATTCATTGTGAAGGGTTCAGCAGGATGTTACCGGGGAATGCAAGTGTAAAATGCTTAAGTGATGCAGGATTTTTCATGGATATGTAAGATCTGACTTTTCGTTCCAAAATTACAGTAATTGAATGTTTTAATTTTACAAATTAAAAGATTTTTCTTTCTATCTTTTCTTGCAGAAGAGACATAAGCTCCAATTACACCATGAGATCCTTCTTTGAAAAACTTGTTTCCTTCCAGGTTTACTTACTCTTCCTCTGATTCACCTGGTTGTTCATCAGATTATAAAACTATATTCTATGGTCTGAAATTGGAAAATTGTTGTGTTGCAGGGAGTTGAAACGAATCTAAATGTAAACTGCATCAGTCAGCTTGTCAATCCAAAGTTGGTACATTGTTCTTCAAACCTATCCTGTCTTCTTCACTTCTTGTCCTTCTGTTCGGATTTTTTTTCTTTCTGCTTTTTGGGTTTCGGGTCAGATTGAGTTGTGTTTTACTCATTGACTTCCTACCAAGTTCGGGGCATAATGTCAACTCTATTCTTCATAGTTATGACGTTTGTGTCTCTCTTCTGTAGTGTATCTTTCCACAACACTCCTTACAGTACATTAGAACACCATTCTTCATCTTGAATTCAGCTTATGATGTATACCAAGTAAGTTTGTTTCTAGTTCTTACAGTGACTAAACTCCAGCAGTAGATTCCAAGCTGACAGGACATCAAAAAATTTTAACAGATCAACCATGTCTTGGTGCCACCTTCTTCAGACCTTCTCGGTCGGTGGAAACATTGCAAACTTGATCCAGCGAGCTGTAGTTCAACTCAGCTGGACATACTTCAAGGTCTGTATTTGCGTCAGCTTAGAGTTGTACGAACTAAATACCTTCAGATTTTGACGTTCTACAAGTTCTTTTCCCAGGGTTCAGGCGTGACATGTTAGGAGCTATGATCTCATTCTTCAGGCATTCAACAAGAGGGGGAATGTTCATAAACTCTTGTTTCGCTCATTGCCAGAGCGAGTCACAGGACATTTGGTTTGGTGTTGACTCACCAAGAATACACAACAAGGTATGGTTGCTAAATTCTACCAGACTTTCTAACCCGCAGATACAACAACCCTATGAGATATCAAGGCGTATATTCAACATTGCAGACCATTGCAGAAGCAGTTGGAGATTGGTACTTCAGTAGAAATATAAGCAAACATATCGACTGTCCGTACCCTTGTGACACTTCTTGTCATAACCTCGTACCAGCAGTTTAGGTACGTGAAATTTCCTCGGAAGAAACTGTACTTTTGTCTCAAGTCTAATTCTGTTTCTTGACCGATAACAGATCGAAAGTTGCAGGTTTCAACATAGACGATCCAATACAAGATATAAACTTAGCAGAGAGAATTGAAGCTTCTTATCTCAGAATCTAGGAGATACTGAAAAAAAGAAGTGTAGTACAGAATTGTTGTATTCATGGACAGCACAATTGGGCAATTTGTCAAATTATTCAACAAATGAAGGTCTCAAGTTTGAGTCTTTTCAGAAATTTTTACTTAAAATTCAATTGTAACTTTTTAAGAGAAAGAAGAAAAAAGAAAAATTCTTTAGGCTGCCTCTTTCTTATTTAATTCGAAATATAAATTTTAAAGATATTAATTTCATCAAAATTAAGTTTATTCCTCGTGAATTAAACATTATGAATAAACTAATTTCGCAAATATATAGATAAAAACTGAAGTTGTTGTTAGAGTATCCCACATTCATTAAAAATGAAAATGTTAATAAATAGTAAAGGTCAATTAACCAAATAGTTAATTCTAGTCATTTTGAGAATGATTGGATCTACACTCAATTCTTATTAATGAGCTCTATATTCTACCCATATTAAAAATTCTAATATGATAACAAAGCAAGGTTGGTCCAAATTCTTAATTTTCTGATTGTCTGTCTAGATATTCGACCGTAATGGCCCTGTCCAGTTATCGTTGCATTTATTTCAAGTGAAAAATGGAAGAGTATCCCCACATTCATTAGAAATGAAAATGTTAAAGAGTTAATAAATGGTAAGCGGCGCCAACTAATCAAATGGCTAATTCTAGTCATTTTGACAATAATTAAACTCAAGTTAAATTCTTGTTACTGGGTCTACACTTTACTCATATTAAAAATTTTAATAGTTGTATGACCAGATATTCACATAGAGCATTATTTACAATTATAGAGGTTTGATGGAGAAAATTAAAGTAATCTTTATGGAGAGATTAAAATTATATTACATTTATTATGAAAATAAAAAATGAAAATATTTTTAAAACATTATAATTGATTATTAGGAATGGATTAATACAGCATTAGACCCTCTTTAACCATTCATTTATTATAAAATAATTCTACATATACCATTTCGATAAATGTTAAACTGTAATTTTCTTTTTTTCTCTTCTTTAATTCTCTCTTGTAATTTCAATAAGAAAATAAGAGAAAGGTTTTACGACTTTAGTTGAAGGAATATAGGACTTTTTTTATTTTGAACATTATATAATTAATAAAATTAAGAATATGGTATTAAAATTCTTTTCAGTTCTAGTATTGGTATAATATAATATCGGTATTTGTAATTATGAATATTACATCAGATAAAATTGTAAAATAATCTTTTTAATTCTTGTTTAATTAAATTTAATTTCTTATTAAAGTAAAATCTGTTTGAATAATTTAATTTATCAAAATTAGTATTTTATTTATAAATATGACTATTATTATTAAAAAATATTTAAATATATTTTTCTAATTTACCCTTTAAATTTTTTCAAATTTGTAGTTTTTACTCTTTTTTTTGTCTCAATAAAATTTCATAATACATCTTCATGCAAATATCTAATACGATGCAAGCTAATTCTCAGTATCGGTTTTTATCCGGTACGACTAAATACAACATGATAAACATAACAGTAATAATCCATTTCATTATACTTAATTAAGATTATACATAACTTAATTAAGATTATACATAAAAACAAGACTACTTCTAAAAGACTAGAAGGTACATCTAAGTAAGGGGTTTGACAACGAGAGGCAGTCCTCGAGTAGGCCGCAAGGACAGCAAAATAGAAGGGGAATGACAATAAGCAGGTGAAATGGAAAAAGAGAACTTAGATAAGAGCAAGGTTAGGACAACCTTGTACTCCATCGAAGTCAAATTCCTACCTACACACATTCTCCCACCAAACCCAAATGGCAAAAAACCCATCTTGTGCTTGCAACCACCGTACAAGTTGTCCTCCTGGAACCTCTCCGGCTTAAACTCGTTCACATCTGGTCCCCATAGGTCAGGGTCGTGATGCATGGCGACTACGTCGATCCACATGTTCGTCCCATTAGGAATGGTCAGCTCGTTTACTCTTATGTCTTCTCTAGCTTGCCTTTGAACGTTTGGTGCTGGTGAGTAAAGCCTTAGAACTTCATTCATCACCCAACCCATCTGTCAAAAAAAAAAAACAGACTCTAATTTAATCAATTTATATAAAATTTAAGAGTTTATATGAGTTTTTGTTAAATTTTTAGGAGATCGTAAACAAATAATGCTGACAGAATGCACATGCAAGCCTTACGAGAGTAAATTTGGCCGGTTGGTGTTGGGTGCCTCACTACCTCTTAAAGTGTGTGTGGCGAGTCAAAAGTCATTGGGGTGTTGCCACGTGTACAAACGCAAAAAGTGCTGCTTTGTAATCACGCGTGGACGACGCCGTCTTATGACTCTTACAATCTACCTAGTCAGATCCAATAGTGTGGGAATCTATTTCATACGGGAGCGTGTGGACTATGAACCATGTCGTGTTCGTCGTTGACCGCCTAACCCTAATCTAACACACAACTCCCACGGATCATGGTTGCCAAAACCAATTTTACTATGTATACCCACTAAAGTTGTTAGCATGCTAGGTTTTAATACCTAATTAACATTGCTAATCTCGTTTTAAACTAAACATTAATCCAAATAACTTATGAATTAAGCCGTTCTTTTCAGTATTAAAACTCCATTGATATCGTTTCTACCCAAAAAAAACGAAGATATATTATAATTTTTTGGTAATATGAAATTGTAACTACTGCCCTTTTGATGTAAATGTATTATTGACCTATAGTTATGCTCTTAGTGTCAACATACGCATGTGGGTGATGTTGGCTTTGTCGTGGATGTAACTATGCCATATGTCCATTTATGGCTTCAATGATCCCATAATTTTCCCTCGCTAGATTTTAGTTTCTCCTCATCCAAACACAACTTGCATGATTATTGTTCATGCATGAGTTTTTAACTTGTACTTTTCCTTCTTAAGGCAAGCAAGTAGCATGAAGTAAACCTATTTTTATCTCCAATCCATGCTTGATTAGTAAATCAAATCTACATGTGATATACATGCATAATAAGTACTTAACTACTGTAGTTACTTACCTTCTTAAGCCCAGCAAGTGCTGTGAAATGAAGCTTATTATCTCCAATTACTTCTCTGATCTCCTCCCTGAGCTGTTTCTGCCATTGTTGGTTCTGAGCAAGAAGCAGAAGTGTCCACGACAGAGCCAAGGCCGTCGTTTCGTGGCCACCGAAGAAGAAAGTTTTGCACTCGTCGACTAGTTCCCTGGTCGTCAATGTCTTCCCAAGCCGCCCATTTTCGTGATTCTCTTCAAGTAATATCCCTAACAAGTCCTTTTCAAGGTACCCTTTTCCGGGATTGTTTCTTCGAGCTTCGATAATGGAGGAAAGGAGACTATCGATTTCTTTTCCAAGTCTTTTGGCTTCTAAGGTCTGTTTAGGGCACATGTACTTGCTAAATGGTACACCCACATAACGATTAGTCTTGAATAGAGTGACTTGCATGGCTCTTAATTTCTCAAACACTTCTCTTCCACTTCCATAGCTTAAACCAAAGCTTGTCCTAGCTATGATCTCGCCGGCTAAACCTGTAATTTCCCTCTCAACGTCGATCTCACGGTGGCCTGAATCGATGAGGCTACCCCATTTCTCTATCATGATTGTGGTTGAATCCACCATTGAGCTTGCCATAGCCTATAGGTTTAAGCAATATGCAATTTAATCAGCACCATGAAAGTAAAAAATTACTGCGAAAAAGGTACGTAGTTCAATTTAGACGATTGTTTATCCATTTTTGACTTTGTTAGGAAAAATCTTACCACCTAATCCTTTAGTTTTTCATTCTCGTGCATTAGGAAAATTCAAACAAACTTACTTTATGTGATTTGAGTAATGAAGTCTTTGCTTGGAAAATAATACCGTCAAGACTAGATGCATGATGCATGCTCTTGCGTGAGATATATGTTGTTTTGTTTACAAACTAAATTGCCTGTGAAAAGTATTGAATCATGATCACTTACACACTTTTTGTAAATTAAAATTATAGAGATTTTATGATAAATTAATAAAAATATTAATATTATTATTTTTATAGACTTATAAATCTTGCATCTGGTGATATATTATTTTTTTAAAAATTATATTTTTATTTTTTAGCATATTAATATTTTTTCATAGTGGAAATTAGGTTTTGATCATGTGCATGAGAGAGATACACGGAGGCTGATTACCTTCAAGTTAGCCGGAGCAAAAGCCGGAGTGATAACATGACGCTGACGAACCCAATCGTCACCTTCAACCATAACCAAACCATCACCGAACATTGGCTCTCTGTCACGCTTAAACACTCGTGGCTTTCCCCATCTCTTCCCCATCACTCCATTCGACATTCTCTTGAGGAATTCTGGGTCTGCAATGTACAAGAACGGCTCTGTGCCTAACCAGTATATGAACACCTTCCCTGAAACACACAACAAAACCGGCCAACTGCTTAACACTAACAATACGCTAACGATCGTAACTTTCTTCAGAGGGTTTTACGTACCGTGAGATTGCTGCCATTGAGCGAAGTAAGGAAACACAGTGGAGTGAATATCATGAGAGATTATTGAAGAACCAATAGATTGAGAAGAGGTCTTCCTGCTTATGTTCTTCATTTCCTCAATGTTCCCCAGAGGGAAACTTGGAGTTGGACCTCTGAAACCTCTGGTTTTAAGCTTCAGATAAGCACTGATAGGCCAAACCCAGCAAGAAAACACAACTCTCAACAACAGGTAGAAGAAAACACTAATCATGACCAAGCTAAGCATATAAAGAAACTCCATCACTGTTTTTATGGAAGCTTATTGTATTGTATAGTATAGTACTACTTCAATGGCTTTGTGTAACTGATGCAATATAGAAGAACTGAAATGGGGTATTTATAGAAGGAGAGGAGGCTCAACAATGCCGGAGCTTTGACCATTTTCATGTCCTTTTTTAATTCCTTTTTTCAAAGAGCACGACTTTATGACTTGTTTGGGGCTTTTTTTTTTTTTGTTTATGGATCGGCCAACTCATCTTCTAAAGTCTCTGCCTCGGTAAACACATGTGGACGCCGCCGGGATCATGACAGGATTTGACCAATGAAAAATCGCCACGTATGATTTTGACTTATTCACACGGGAAAACTTGAGATTTTGACTAGAGATCAAGAGGGAATTTTTTAAGAATAAGCAAAGTAAAACGTCTCCTAATTAATTCATACTTATTTCGTGAGAACGTAGCAGACAGACTTTTGACTTGAGAATTTGATTTCTCGTTCCAAGCTATGAAAAAGCTAGGAAATTACGAGATTTTCAGGTTAAACAATATCTTCGAGAAAATCATGACTAACCAAAGTCAGAAAGCAAGTCCTGAAATATGTGGTAGACTATTATAAATCAACACGAAAATTTTGTAATTATCGGTAATTTCTAAGTATAATAGCGAAACACAAAGTCCTTCTCTTTACGAGTACATAACTCTCAAGTCTTTTGAAACAATAATTTCAGCAATATTTATTCTTTTTTCTCGTTAAACTCTAATTTTACAGTGGAAAATATAATAAATATTAACCTAAGTATACATCAATAATTGATACCATATTTACTTTGCTATATGCACTATAATTTTAATAATAATTTATTAATAATATTTGTGAAAATGCCTATATAAGGTCTATGTACATTAGCAATTAATTAATTAATCATGAGGTGTGCACGTCAATCACATGGATAAATCAATATTTACTTACATTAAATTAATAATAAATTAACACATTTTTCTTCTGTTCAATTAAAATGAGTTTATTACATTATTTTTTAAAGCAAATTAAAACTATAACGTGTAAGGATGAGATCATTGTCTTCTGTAACCTAGACATACGTATCGCATGCGACCTGACTTTTATTATTGTTTTCAAACTTCTAATGTTTTATGGGTCAAAGATCGAATGTTGAATATTTATGTCTGAAGTCAAAGACCAAATGCTAAATTCTTTAACCCAAAAATACAGCAGTCAAACGTATTCCAAACCTAATAAGAGAGTACATTTGGAATAAATAATAGCTATATTTCCTTTTTTCATACAAAATTTAAAATTTATAAATTTAGAACATCCCTTTTCTGAAAAATAAAAAGAAATGTATCAATACTAGCAAAATCTAGAAAACAACATATCAACGAGTCACTTAATCTACCTAAAAATTCAAAATCCTCTAATAATTAAAAAAAGAGTACATCGATTGATTATAGCAATTCAGCTTGGTTAAATGTTTGTTGTTTGTTGTTTGTTGTTGACATTAAAAGTTGTACGAATAAGTAGATAATCCGATCATTATAATGAAATAAATGAGAAGTAATTGTCTTCCATCGAGCACCCAAAAAAACAGTTCTTTCTGAACATATGGAGTCTTCATTTTTGTCTCAAAGAGGCCTTTTATAATTGACTTCCTAACCATTACTAATTCTCTCACCATGGGTTGTTTAAGAGGGTCATTTAACCCTTTAGAATGATCATTTAAGGGGAATATTCCCTTCTTTTTGGTTTTCCTTCTAGTTGATCTTCTTTTGGGGTTAGGGGAACTCTTATGAAACCTTTCTGTTTTCTCAACAATTCTGTCATTCTCTAATTGTATCAGCAACATGTTGCTTGTTGGATCATTTTCCATTTAGACCATGTACATCTTCTATCTCTTCTTCCACTAATCGTGAATCTTGTGTAGTAGCTACATCTTCCTGGTTATTAGGTTCTTATAGCCGAGAGATGTGTCCAGATGCTATATTAAGTTTTCAACCTTTAGTATTTGGAGTATTTATAACTGAGTTATCCGGATTTTCATTAACATCAACTTATACACGCAGTCTCATTATTATCCATTAGAGAAGATTCAACTCTCAGTAACTCATCTTGCCATCGAGTTTGAAAAATTTTTATTATAGGGACTCATTTTTTGGTTGAATTATAAAGCTTTAAGGGATATGTCACCTTAACTTCAAATTTCATAAGCTCCCATATTTCACCCAACTTGAGCTTCACAAATATTTTTCCATACCCAATTCACTCCATTCTGGATGTTTGAGCATCCATACAAAGAGGCTTACCTAAAGAACTTGTTATAAAACTTAATCTTTCAATTGTCCAAAGTTCTAGCGACAAATTTTGAAAATGCACCCACAGAGGAAAATTTTTCACACATTCCCTATAAAATGTTATCCCAGGTTTCCATTTTTGAATAAACATGAGTTGATCTGCTATGTGTCAAGGTCTCATTTCTAGCAATTAATTCAAGTTGCTATCAACAACAAATTTAAACAAAATAGCGTCATCATCCATAGGTGAAGATTTTTCCAAACCTTTCTTACCCAACTTGCAGTGGCTCAAGCATTGATGACTAGAAGTGCTAGTGTCTTGCTCCAAAAAGAGCCAACCAGGGTAGTAGACCAAGCCTTCTTTTTGGCTTGCAACAATTTAATCAGTGGACTCATTTTGATTTATAAAAATAATTAATTTAAAAATTGATTAATTGATTAATAAATTGGTCAGTTTTTAACAATAAAGATTATTAAAGTAAATCAAACAGGAAAATTAAAAATTAAACCAAAGAATCAATCGATTCAATATTTTTATGATTGAACTGTCTGAATCGATTAAAATTTTTAATCATTGGTAAATATTCACAATCCTTAAATCAGAGTAATTAATAACTGAAAAGATAACAGATAAGATCAACAAAATTTAAATAATAAAAATTCTATAATGTAAAAGGTTCACAACTCCCATTAAATAATAATAAGAAGTAGAAATTAGTTTTTTAAGTATAAAATAAATTTTTATTTCGTTCACATGAAATATTCAATTTGTTCAATTCGCCTAAAAAAAAAAAGGAATCAAGAACTAAAGAAAGTCAAAATTTGAGATTTTAGTTTAGAACGTAAGCTTGTGTTTACCAAAGTCTAAACCCTAAAGTGAATGCTAAACATAGTGTCCACATTACAACTGAAAAAACAGAAGATGTCACGTTAGAAAGTCTTGCCCAATCCTCACAAAACCTTCCTCCAGCCTCGTTAATTCCTATAATCAAGGCAGTTAACTTTTGTGCCGTCAAATCATCTTATTCCATGCATGACGTTGAGTTGATTATATCTTAATTCTTAACACAAAATCATAAATAGTCTTAATTGAGAAATAAAATTCAAACCTTTAACAATTTTTATAATATTATTTTGAATTTTAAAGGTAGTGTTAAATTGTTTTAATTTTTTATTAATGTTGATGATAAGACGAGTAAGATGAGATTAACATTTTTATTTTTTACAGTCGTATATTATATTTGTATTATGTTTAAATAATAAAATTAAATAAATTAAATTAACAATAACAAAAAAATTAATAATTATATTCTTTTATTTTATAATTATTTTAAATTTTTGATATTTTTAATTTATTAAATAATAAAATTTATATGTCATATTATTTATATTAATGAAAAATTTAACGTCGGACTATTTTTATTAAAAATTAAAAGTTAAAATATTTATTACAAACTTTAAAATAAATTGAGTAAAATAATAATTTTTATAATTAATTCAAATAAATATTTTTTTTTTCTTTTATCACCGTTAGTTTGCTTGTCGGCTAAGTGTTATCTGAAATGGGAAAAGGATAAATAGTAAAAGTTAAGACTTCGTAATGTCAATGCTTAATATGAACTAATCCCCACCTTTAGCTAGAAAAGCTTCAAATGTTGATTTTGGACGGTACATTTAGAGATGTCAAAATTAGTTTGGCCTGCATTTTGACCTAGGTTAACCAAGTCACAGGGCTCGACTCGAGGTTGGCTATTACTTCCAAAACGACATCGTTTTGAAAGTGTTTCTTTTACAAAATGGCAGGCCGCTTGTGGCCCGTCAGGCCATAGGTTAAACCATGAGGCTAATTAAACAGTTATTGGATCTAGCCACAGGCTATCATAATCTGAGGTCAGGCTAGTTCCAAGTTGCCATTTGACATCCATAAGTACATCTACATTTCAAGAGGAAAATATACAACTTATTAGGTATAATAATTAAGTTTTTAGGGCAGAAAAGTATTGACATATTTGTAATAATAAATGAATAATATATTTTAAATAAATTATTTAATAAATTTATAACATAAAATAAAATGATTAGTTTAACTGTAATAATGGTTAAAACCTTATATGTAATAATCACTTCAAAATATTTAGTAGAAATTCAAACTTTCACTAATTACGTAAAAATATATATAGATATAACTCATAATTGATGGCCTGACCACTTTTATGAAGAATAAAATAGGTAATAAAAAAGTTATTATCTGGTCTCGTTTTGTCCACTCTTAATTCTCGAAACGAGCAATAAAAAAATTTATATTGTCTATTTTTATTTTTTTATAAGAATTTTCTCTTTGTCTTTATAAAGAATAAAAAAAAGACAAAAGTCAGAACCTTTTTATACTTGCCTATAAAATGTTATGAATGTCCTAGTGGTTCGACAAGGAGAATTAGATCTCTTATTTTAATTATATTGTTCTTATCATATTTTATTAAATTTTATTCATATATTTATATAAATCTTACATAAATATATTAATAAAATTTAATAAAATAAAATTAAAATACCGTAAATAAAACAGAAAATTTGATGAAACGAAAGGGAAAGTTTAGTATGTCAATATGTTAATAAAAACAACGTAAATTTGTCTTTTTCTTGTCGAAAATAGAGTCCTGTCCTGTTTGGCTTTGCAACAAATTTGGTGAAAACCCAAGTCACGTTGGGATGGTATTGGTGAATATGATGTGGTCCCAGTCAAGACGGAGACGTCTTTGGTTTTTAATATTTATTTCTCCACACATCCTCCTGAGGTGGACGGTCGAGGTTAGAAAATAGAAATAAACGTGTGAAATTATAATAAATATTAATTTAAAAAGATTAAAATATTATTATTTTATTTTATTTTTCTAAAACAACGTTATTTTAACTGATATTTGTAAATTTAATGATTTCTTTTAATTTGTCATTACTTTAAAAGTTAAAGCTAACGGGAAACAACTCTTTAATTACAACTTAGACACATTGAAACAATATTTATCAGTTGGACGACGATTGATAGGTTCGAGTCATTTGCTCTCGCTATTCTGTGCGTAACCTATTTTATCAGTATCATTTATTTAAGTTGTGTTTATATTTGCGATGCAGTAGAAAAAAATATTTATTTACCGTAGTTTTTAAACACAGTCACATATTTATATGTGCGATAAATAATTAGAGGTTAAAAAAAAGTGTGGTGTCACCATAAAAATCAATAAGCAGAAAGAAGATTGCGATAGGAAACTGTTTCTGCGGTAGAAATTTTACTTTCCGTTAATAACTTTCACTATAAGTATTATTTTTCATTATATTCTTAATTAATATAACTAATAATATATTTTTATGAAATATTTTATTTACTAAATTTATTTTATTATTTATAATTTTAATTGTATATGACTAATAATATTTTTTTAATTATTTATATAACAATTAATAGTTTATTAAATTAATGGACTTTTTAGTCATTTCATTTCTTTTCAACAACCGTAACCACACTTACCAAACACTTATTTTTACGTTTTAACAGTTACTAAAACATCAATCCTTAATACATAAGTACTTATTGAAAATAAGTATTTATGATTTTAGCAAATTGTCAACCACCGTTATTCTCTTAAACTAAACCTTAATTTTTGCGAATCTCATTTATTAAATATATAGATACTCATAAAATATGATAGACACTTAGAGAATTGTAACAGGTGAGCTACTGTAAGTAGGACAAGGTGAGATACTATAAGTAGGACAAAGGATCATCTCCTTAAAAGTCATGTAGTTACTATAATTTTTTATTTATTTATTGATTTTTTTGGTGGTCGGCGCAAATTAGTCGATTCCGTGAAGCATTAGAATTTCGAACGACGCTGAACTGATTCTAAGAGCTTTTCCAGTCTCAAATTGCGCCTTCCGCCGATCTATTCTCTCCCAACGTTACTCTGAGTCAACACTGTCAGACTTCATGTTCCAGAAATTAATTATTTTATTTCTTTTAAAAAAAGCACTGACCTGTTCATTAATGTCATCTAACCGTCCTTCTAGAAGCTCAAGCACTTGCAAAGTTGCAATACAATCACTTCTTTATATATTATTTTTCATTTATTTATTTATTTTAATGTGCTCTCAAGTCAAATTAAGGGGCAATGTTTATTTTTAATTAGTTATCGAGTGTGAAAAAAATATAAAAGAAAAACACTCTTAAGCTCTTCATACATATTCTCTAAGTATTAATTCTTTTAAATATCTCAGTTTGAACCGTAAGTTTTTTCGGTCCGTTCTTAATAATCAAATATTAAAGATATAAATCATACATGATTCGTGAATCATACATAAATCATTAATATTCATTCGAATCTTAAATATAATAATAACCACATAGATGAAGAAAATAAATTATTTATTTTGAGCAGAATTTATCATGATGTAGAGAAGAAAAGTTTTACCAATTACAGACTAGTTTCTCTCTCTTTGACCTTCTTTTTGTACAATAGCTTAAGGGATAGTTCAATGTACAAATACCTACTCTTTCTGTATTTGTGTGTTTGTCTGTACTTAATTAGGGTAGAGAGATAATTAGTTTATATACACTTATTCATTGACATTAAATCTTGTACGTTCATCAAGTACTAAATTAACGGTTAAGATTTAATATACTATTAAACTAAGAAAACCTTAAACTAAGTTTAATATGGGCTTATAGAAAATTTGAGTCGCCATATTTCTTACATGAACTTTAAAATAATGATATAAATAAGTTTATTAATCCATTTTAAATTATTCATTCATTCATTCGTATGGGTTATTTGGAAACAGTCTCTTTACTAATTAAAGATAACATTGTGTATTATTGAACTTCTCTAGCCCTCGCGTCTCATCAGAATTTTTATTTGGTATTGTTGTTGTTGATGTTGTTATAATTTATTTTAAATTATTAAATAATTTAATAAAACTACAATAAACTATAGATTTAAATCAAAAGTAATTAATTTGAATTAAATTTAAGAGATAAGTTGAATCATTATATTAATAGTATTTGATTAATTTATTTTTTTACTAAGATTTTAAAAAAACAATTTTTGATAATTTTAAAAAGTAATTAAACTTCAAGAAACAATCATAATATGTCGTTTTTACTTTTAAGAAAATAATGTTTTAAGGAATCTCATTATCAAATCTTCAAGTAATGATTCTGAGTTTGAATTTAAACTGTTAAATGATTAAAAATTAATAAACCTTTAAAATGTTTGCCAATCTTTTACTCGTAAAACGCATGCACGTAATGAACGTGTGTTGAATGCTTGTAACTTTTGTCAGGAAACTGGAAAAGGCAGAACAAAGAGGTTACGTAGTAGCTTACTTAATTTGCATATTGTACTCTCCAGTCTCCCATCAACTTTCCCATCAAGTTCTTGGACGCGTTCCATTCTGTAAAGGACGGATTCTAGGGTCCCATTCCATGTATAAAGTGTAGATTCCACCTTATCCTTGTAGAACTCGGTTAGAGATGAGAGTGTTTGTATTTCTCAATGGATCCGACCCGAATTAATTGGATTTTAGAATTTAATCAATTTTTTTAAAAAAAATTTGAATTTGGATTCGAGTTGTGGACTACCCAACTCGGTTTGAACTCATTTTACCTGATATATTTCAGTTTTAATTCGAACCAATAACCATGTTGGGCATCCTGAATCTCAAACTCGTTTTATTTAAAATAACATCATTTTAACTTTTTAAATTTTAAAAAATGAATCAAAGATTAATTAAGATTCGATTAAACTTTGGGTCTTGAGTTTCAGATTTTATCAAGCATTGTCAAACTTAGACCTGAATATAAGTTTTCAAGCCGAGTTCAAGTCTAAGATCCTAAGCTCAAATTTTAAATTTTCAAACATTATATTAGGTTTGAGTTTGAGCTTAGGTTGCCCAATTTAGCTAAACTCGAAGCTCAAATATGTTAAATAAAATAGTGTTATTGTGAAAAAAACGACATTATTTTAAATTTTTAAAAATTTAAAATTAATCAAACTTGACTTAGGTCTGATTTAGTTTTATTTAAACCCGCAAATTTCAAATATTATTGAGTTTCAAATTGAGTTCAAATTTAAGGATTAAAGCTCGATCCGGTCTAATACTAAACTTAAATATAATTAATAATCTGTCAAGTAATAATTATTCATAATTTATAATATAATTTAAAATAATCATTATTTATAAGTTTTACAATTTATTAAATAATTATTATCTCCCGAGTCATAAAACATTATCCTTTTCTTTTATATTATCATCGTCTTTAACATATATGATGAGAGGCATGACCTATTATTCCATTACTTATAGCGATGGAGACTACTCCTTCTGACCCATTTACTCGGGAACAATACATTCCTTGCTTGTCGTTGTGTGCTTTGACGGTGGCTTCTTAAAAGTAGTCCATATCGGTAACGGGACTTTTGTAATAACTCGTAGCATTAAAGGCTATTGAGTTTGAATGTTTTGAGTCGAATTTTAAGCTAGTTCAATAAAAAGACATCTTTTTAGCTTTGACCAAGATTTAATATGAACAAACTCAAGTTGCATTTTTGACACTAGCGACGGCTCAAGCTCAATCAACTTATTAGCACTTTTAGGGTGTGTTTGGTTGGATAATAATTAATGAAACGAAACGGAACGGAATTGAATGATTTATAATGGAATGAAATGTAATATAGTGAAAAGTTATTTGGGAGGGATAGAAGAGCTCATAATGTAATGTAGTGAAACATTATTTAGAAGATGGATGTAACCGAACGGAAGGGAACAGTTTATATTGAAATGGAATGTAATATAGTAAAAAGTTGTTTGAGAGGAATAGAAGGGTTCATAATATAATGTAGTGAAACATTATTTAGAAAATGGATAGAACGGAACGGACGAGATAAGTTTATAATAGAATTGATTGTAATATATAGTGAAAGGTTGTTTGGGAGATATGAAATGACTTATAATGTAATGTAGTAAAATATTGTTTGAAGATTGATGGAATGGAATGTAATGTATAATAAATGACTATTATATCTCTGATATTAAAATGATTGTTGCAAGAGGTTTAACACTATGATTTTAAAACAGAAATCATGTTCAATTAAAAAATTACACACAACCGCGATAAATATTTTTTATATATTTTTATTTTAAAATAACAAAAGTTTTATTGTTTTATTATTAATTATATCCAATTTATTAATAATTATATAAAAATAATATTATTAATTATTTAATAAATTTTATTCTATTATGTGTGATTTATATTTAAAAATTATTTATTTATATTTTTATTTATATAGAAATATATACAAACAA
>JANZXR010000007.1:29476149-29505881 GCA_027575705.1 Erythroxylum echinodendron | reverse complement strand
ATTTATTTATATTTTTATTTATATAGAAATATATACAAACAATTAAAGAATAATTTTTATATATTTTATATTTTCATTAATAAAAATTTTTATTAATTTTATTATTAATTATATATAATTTTTTATTAATAATATAAAATTATTATTATTAGGGTAAGGATAAATAATATAAAAATGTTATTAATTATGTACAAGGGGGTAAGGTTAGAAAAAATAATTGGTATTAAGAAAAATTATTGGGGGTATATTAGGTAGTATGTATTTATTAGTTTACGTTCTATCCTAAATCCTCTGAATCGGAGGTTTCTTACTTTCACTGTTTAGGATAGAATGGAACGTAATATGAAACCCTCCGCTTTCATCCTATTCCGTTCCATTCTATTATGAAACCTTCAATCAAATAATGGAATTATGTTACGTTATATTCCGTTTCATTACTAACCCTTCAACCAAACAGAACCTTAAGTTTTGATATAGTCAGACATGAGTCTGAGTTTGAGTCTAAATTTAGGTTAGAGCGACATTCTTACCATTAATTAGAAATCATTACGAATTAATTAAATCAAACAAATGTCTTGATTTTAAATTTAAATGAATAATTTAAATCACTTAATTAATAAATTAACGCATGATCTTGAAGGTTATTCAATGTATAGTAGCAATAAGGGATTTAAAAAAAGTAAGATGACCCACCCAAAACATTATAATTAGAGTTTGCATTTGTATTTAGGTTTCAGCCGGTCCGGTCTAGCCCGAATTCAACAAGTTTAAAAACGTCATTTTAAACAAACCTATTGTTTTCAAAATGAAATTAAACTAAATTAAAAAATAATAAGGCTTGGTTTGATTCCAATCAAAGTTCAGATATAGAATGTGAGTTTTAGATTCGTTCGAACATTAATTTGAGTCCGGGTCTTTCTAAAATTTTTTACATCGATCCAAATCGATGATTCACATTGAAATATGTGAGATTTTGACTTGTAATTTGCATAAACTTCCAGAAGTATAGTCATGCACAAACTAAATTTAAAGAACCAACCTAAAATCCTCCCATAATACGATTCAAACACTTTGACTAAATTATAAATATGTCTACGATTAAACATGTTATCAACATGGCTTGGTTCGCCGCATTATTTTACCAATCTTTTACTAACGGCAAGCAAAGTCATGATACACATAACATTATTGATCGGTTACATTATTAGGTCGAATTATGGATATAAAGGTATTTGCACATAAAAATTGTTGACCCAAATTTATAAAAGAAACTTATATAACATTAATTCAAAAAAAAACATCAAATAAATAAAAAAAAGTTGTAGGAAAAATTTGAAAAAAGAGAATTTTTTAAAAATTCGGGATTAATTTTAAAATATAAAAGTTTAAATAAATATATATAATTAGAATAAAATTTAACAATCGATTTTTTTGCTTAAATATTTAAATAAGAATATCAAAAAACCATATAAGGATCTAAGTATTTAACCCACAAAATTATTCCATTTACATTCATAAAATATGATTAAAAAATTAAACCAGTTCAAACAATTCAATTGTAAAAATTTTGAACTAACTAACTTTTTGATATAATTTTCAACTTTTCAATTTGATTTAACTTTTGTCGTTAAAAATCAACTAATTTATTAATTAATTGATCTATTTTTATTAACTAATCGATTTTTGTAAATTAACATAAACTAATTAATTTTTATCTAACAATCTTAATTTTCAATTAAAAGGATAATATCTTTTAATTATATTTTAAAATTTTAAAATTTATTTAATATTTAATTAATTATATGGTAATGATTAAATCTTTTAAATTTTAATTTTAATTTCCTTATGTGCACAGTAAGGTTAGGAAAGCAAAGAACACTGAATGAGAGGGAAGCTTGCATGTGAATAACGCGAGATTCATTTCTCTAGATATTGAAGCACGAGCCAGCAGATTAGAATCATCATACCATCATAAAGGGCAGTTCTTGAACCTTTTTCATTTTGAAACGACACCTCCCTGTCTGGAACTCCCACCAAACACATAAATATGAAATATTATAACTTAAGAGTTGGAGTATCTTGTTTTCGTTAGGGAATTCTAGCAAGTACCACTTGATTTTGTCCACATGTTTATACAGACTTGATTATATATAAACATGTGGGCTTGATTATAACAATGGATATTAATGAATATTATATTTATCCGAGTGTTTTAAACTTAAAAAGGCATGAAAAATTAAGATGATAAAAAAGGACGAATCGGTTCGAGCATTAAGTTAACAGATTAAATTTAAATTGATTGTATATTTTTGGGTTTAAACAATGATAAAAAATTGGGTAAGATCAGCCTCAGAAAGAACAATTAGCAAGTTGTTCATATTCTTCTTAACTCCTGCTGTTTGATTGATCAAATCCATAAGCCATCCCAAAACAACTTTTACTTATTACATATGGCTCATCTTCCATCATTACAAATGGTGGATCTGAAGCCAATTGAGAAATGGAAGTTCTAACATGTTCAAAGGATTTCATTCTTGACCACCTGTTTATAAACACAATCAAGAGATAAGGCTATGTTTAGTTGGGAGTTTTATAATAGAATGGAATGAAATGTAATATTATTCTAATATTTAGGAGGAGGTTTTATAATGGAATAGAATGGAATGGGATAGAAGAGGAGAGTTTCATATTACATTCTATTCTATCATAAACAGTAAAAATGAAAAACTTCTAATTTGGAGGGTTTAAGATGGAATGTAAAATGATAAACAACTTTACACTACATTACATTATAAACCATTCATCCAAACAATATTTCACTATATTATATTATGAACCCTTTCATCCCTCCCAAACAACAATTTTCTAATATTATATCTATTTACGTTTCATTCCATTATAAACCATTCAATTCAATTTTATTTCATTCCATTCAATTAAAAATTTTACGTCCAACAAAACAATGTTAAGACTTCTACTCAAGGATCGTGTCACAGGACGATGGTTAGGTAGTTTGATTTTCTTCCGTGATTCGTTGATAGGTTGAGGAGAAATTTTGAATGATTGGAGCTTAAACGGAGAGTTGTGCCTATCTGGAAGCTCGTTAGAGAGAGTATCAATCTCTTGATTAGGGTTGTAATCTCGATGATGTTTATTAATGAATGGCAATAGCTCTTTTATAATACATCAAGTTTGATATAAAGACTGGAACTTTTAGACTCCTAATTAAATTATAACTAGACTAATACTGGACTGTCTAATTATGCAAATAGTCGACAAAAAAAGAAAACTCAATAATAACTGTCACAGCTACTGCTGCTGTCCTTGCTTCATCTTCCTGGCATAGCTATGTCCATAGAAGGAGTCCATAACATCACTCATCTCCTCCAAAGCAAGCTTGCCCACAAGCTCAAAAGTAGGATAAAGCTCACGGAACTCAGCCAAATCTTCCCATATAGCGTCATTTGTTGAATGATCAACCCATTGAACTAGAATTTCCCAACGGCCCCGATTTAGTCTGGAGCGAAGGACATTAGTGGGAATAGCCAAGACCTCACCGTCCTTCAATGGTGGCAAAGGAGACGATCATTGCGGAGGATCCCCTTTATGCGACTTCAACAAAGAAACATGAAAGACATCATGTAATTTTGCCTCTGTTGGTAAAAGTAAACGATACGCCACTGTTCCAATCTTCATAACAACTTGAAATAGCCCATAATATTTAGGAGAAAACTTGTAAAATACTTTTTAGCTAAAGAGCGCTGCCTGTAAGGATGTAAGCACGGCCACACCCAATCGCCCACCTCATAACTAACCTCACGATGGCTTTCATCATATACACACTTCGTCCGTTGTTGAGCTAATAAGAGTTTACTTCGCGCTTCAGCCAAAATATGATTACGATCACATAATGCAATATCCACAGCATCAACTTTAGTCGTACCTGGCACATAAGAGAGCAAACGAGGTGGATTGCGACCATACACTAGGTTAAAGGGAGTAGTTTGTAGTGAACTGTGATATGAAGTATTGTAACAATACTCGACCTAAGGCAGCCAGCTAACCTAATTTTTAGGATGATCCCCAACCAAGCAATGCAAATACATCTCCAGTGTGCAGTTCACTAGCTCAATTTGGCCGTTCGATTAAGGTTGGTACGTTGATGAGAGAGCTAAGGTAGTACCACATAATTTCAACAACTGCCAGAAACAACTTGTGAAAACTTTATCCCAATCGCTAACAATTGATTGGGGTAGGCCATGTAACTTGAAAACATGCTCAAAGAACACATGTGCTACACTAACAGCCGTAAATGGATGAGTTAGAGGAATAAAATGAGCTGACTTTAAGAGACGATCCATCACAACAAAGAGCATAGATTTTCCCTTTGAACATCGAAGACCTTCGACAAAATCCATGGAAATGTCAGACCAAACTTGCTTAGGAACGAAGAGAGGTTGTAGTAAATGTGCAGGGTGCAAGTTTTCAGATTTTAGTTTTTGGCAAACCAGACAAGCTTGAATAAATTCCTTGAACAAATTTTTCATTCCCCTCCAAGAAAAATCAGCCTCGAGTCTTATTAATGTCTTCTGTAATCCTTCATGTATATAGCCATAAACACCTACTATGATAGTTGGAATTAAAGGCGAAGTGGGTAGAAAATATACTCTGTCTTTGTGCAAAATTATCCCTTCACATAAATAGCCCAATTTGGCTTGGCTTGGCTTGCTTTAATGAGATCTCATAAAGCCATTAAGGTTGGATTCTCCGCAATTTCAATCCCAATATGGTCAAACCAAACCACTTGCAGCATTGAGATATCACGTAACTCCCCCGCTTTTTCGTCTTAGCGAGACAAAGCATTCTCCACAGTATTGAGGGAACCAGAATTGTAATCAACAAAAAAATCAAAACCCAACAATTTGTTCACCTAATGTTGTTGTGGGCAACTTGTTAGTTTTTGTTATAAGAGGAATTTAAGGCTGTAGTGATCGGTAGTGATGGTGAAAAGGCACCCCCAGAAGCATGGTTGCCAATGTTGTACTACCTTAGATAACTTGATCAATTCTCATTCATATGCTAGCAATTGCAGGTGTTGTTTTGCTAATTTATGATTGAAGAAGGCGATGAGGTGCCCTTCTTGATGTAAAACAACACCAATCCCTGTACCCGATGCATCACATTCCACTATGAATGTTTTTGAAAAATCCAAAAGTTGAAGAACAGGGGCGTTGGAGAGAGCTTCTTTCCACTGAACAAAAGCCTGCGTCACACCTTTTGACCATGCAAAAGAATTATGCTTAAGCAAGGTGGTAAGAGGTGCTACTATTTCCTCAGAATTCTTGACAAACTTGCGGTAATAACCCACCAAACCCAAGAATCCTCACAAGGTTCGTGTCGATTGTGGCGTTGGCCAGTCTCTAATTGCCTGAACCTTGGTGGCATCGGCTAAAACTCCTGCCTTTGTGACCACATGGCCTATATTCGCCACTTGATTCTTACCAAAAAAGCATTTAGTCTTTTTCAGAAATAGATTATTAGATCGCAAAATATCAAAGACAAGACGAAAATTGTGAACATGCTCCACCCATGTGTTGTTATATATTAATATATCGTCAAAAAATACCAACACAAATTTTCAAAGGTAGGGGTTGAATACCTCATTCATTAGAGCTTGGAATGTAGACGGTGCATTGGTTATGCCGAATGGCACAACCAAGAAATCAAAGTGCCTATGATACCTCTGAAATGTTGTCTTCTCTATATCTTGGGGATGCATTCGAATTTGATGATACCACGAGCCAAGATCTAATTACTTGGCTCCTTGTAGTTCGTCCAGTAACTCGTCGACCACTGGAATTGGGAATTTATCTTTTATAAGTTTGGAGTTCAATTCCCAATAATCGATACAAAAGTGCTATGGCCCATCATGCTTCTTAACGAGTAACATTGGCGATGAGAACGGGGATTGATTAGGACGAATAATTTTCTAAGATAGCATCGCTGCACCACTAGATTTGTTCCTGGTACCAGGTTAATTTTGTGATCGTAGGTTCGCTTCAGAGGTAACCCAGTTGGTTCTACAAACAACTCCTTATAATCAATCAACAATCTATCCATCATAGCACGAGGAGGAAGTTGCACAGTGATGGTGTGCAACTAAATTAAGCCACTACTGTGAAGACCTACCCTTTGTATTTCATTGGAACCCATCTAAAAATGCATAGTTAGAGTTGAAAAATCCCAAACAATTTTCCATAATTTCTATAGCCATAGAACTCTAAATACCACGTCAAATATTTCTAAGGGAATAACAGAAAAATCCAAAGTAAAAGAATATGAATTCACTTTTACTTGAACCCCTTCACACACTCCAGGACTGGGTGATTTTTCACCATTCACGACTGCAACTTGCACCCCATTTTGCTTTTAACTGACAAACCCAATTGAGATGTAGCTAGCTCACTTATGAAATTATGAGTGCTGTCGGAGTCCACGAGAATGAGAACTGGAGTGGCAACAATCTCGGCTTCTACCTGCATGGTTTGGAAATTTTTAATCCCCGTGAGTGCATGAATGGAAATCTCAGGGTCTGTACTGCCCTCGTCTTGCCCATCATATTCTTCATCTTCCTTCAAATAAGTCACCTCGAGCCAAAACAATTTCTTGCAGCGATGACCTGATGTGAATTGTTCATCACAGTTATAACAAAGTCCCTTCCCTCTTCTCTCGGCCATCTCAGCGTTGGTTAGGCGCTTAATAAATGTCGGAGTTGCATCTGTAGTTGTGAGTTGAGAAGGTGGTGGGGCTGAATAGGTGATGCGCGCACTCTACCAAGTGCATTTGGGTTCTGGGGTTTGTCCAACAACAATTTATGTTCATACGCCCTTATTAAACTCATAGCTTCTTCTAAATTTGTGGGTTTAGCCATTTGCACATCCAATCGAATTTTGTCTGTGAGTCCCATAACTAAGATGGCAACTTGGTGGTTTGGTATAATTGAATCTGTGCGAGTAAGAAGCGCTATAAATTTTTGTAGGTAAGTCTTTACTGTTCCTGTTTGCTGAAGTGTAATCAGCTCTCCTAAAGGATTGCTATGAACTGAGGACCCAAATATCATATTGCAAAAATTTTTGAAGTCTTCCCAAGTGAGATATGGGTGGGCCTTTTCAAGGTGAACAAACCATAGTTGGGTTGCATCAATCAAATGGAAAGAGGCCATCCCAATCCATTCCCTAAAGGGTGTGCGTTGGTGGACAAAGAATTGCTCACAACATGCGAGCCATCCCAGGGTTAGTTTTGCCATCGTATGTCGGAAATTCAAGTTTGGTGTATTACGGAACCACGTTGCCCTCCTTACCTCCTGTACTAGATTCCATATGATGCATACCACGGATCTGGCTGGTGGCATCCCTATTTTGTTTAGTGCCTGATGACTCGCTGTCGACCGATAAGGGGTCCACACGAGCAGTGAGGGTTGCTTGGCTGTCAGACAACTTTTTAAACATCTCTAAGACAAGGGCCATTGGGTTTGAAATTTCAGTGTCATTATTGTCCCCTATGAAGGTTGACTCTGATACCAAATTGTTAAGACTCAAGGATCGTGTCACAAGGCGATAGTCAGTTCAATTTTCTTCCATGATGTATGGATGTGACGAGGAGCAATTGTGAATGATTGGAGCTCAAACGGAGAGTTGTGCCTATCCGAATGCTCATTAGAGGGAGCTACCAATCTCTTAATTAGGGTTGTAATCTCGATGATGTTTATTAATGAATGGCAATAGCCCTTTTATAGTACATCGAGTTTGAAACAAAGGCTAGAACTTCTATACTCCTAATTGAATTATACTAGACTAATTCTGGACTTCTAGACTCCTTATTGAATTAGAACTAGACTAATACTAGACTTTGCAACTATGCAAATTGTTGACAAAAATAGAAAACTCAATAATAACTGTCACAACTACTGCTGCTGTCCTTGCTTCATCTACCTAGCATAGCTATGTCTATAGAAGGAGTCCATAACACATAGGTTAAGGGAACTACAAATTTTACACCAGTACTGCAGAAACAAGCTCAGCTAATTCCAGCTCCATTTTATCCACAGATTGAATGATGAAAAATTGAATATAAGCATATTGCTGGAGAAAACTTTTCTCTTTTCTACGATCTCATGATCTTTGGTGGTGCTAAAATGGAACAACAACCACCAGTTCTCACAATGACTTAAAAATGTAGTCCAAATAACTTGTGAAAATTGCTTCTATTTGTTCATCAATGCATTAGTAAGTTAGGGTGAAATTGAACAAACAGAAGCATACTTGAGCTATAAACATGTAGATAAAAGATTAGTATGTGAGTGAAGCTAATAACTCAAAACAACAATTAATATACGAACCTTCTGCTAAACATATTCACTCTTATCTTTTAATGTATCAGGATTCATTTCAGTATCACTATGAGGGAAAATCATTTTGCCTTTCCTATTCTATTGCTTCTGTTTCAACAATTTTCTCCAATCATTCATCAAATTAAAATATAAAAAATAGAAACCATCATTTCATTGTAACACAAAAGCCACAAGTTCACAATCTATATCTACAAAACAATGGATCCTACACGACAATCCATCTCTGCAAAAACACTCAAAAACATGCATCCCATCTGGCAAACATGGTTATATGTTATAACATATTAGATACTTATTCTTAAATTTATACTTTTAGTGGTTCATATTGCTAATTTGTACTTCCTAGTAGAGGAAATGCTTCATTAGGTTGTAAACCATATATGCCGATATTGGTAAGATAATTGCATTCCTTTTGACTTGAGTTGAACATATAATGATTTTAATCAGGTGTAAGCTTCCCATAACCAAAGTATAAAAACAACAGAAATTGAGAACTAAGAAAATAAAAAATGCATAATCTTTTACCAGACTTCTGAGATACAGCATCAGAAACTTGGGAAACCTTCCTTGATGAACTCTAAACTAGCTATGTCATCACCAAGTTAAAGATCATCTATTTGAATCAAACATAATTGAGATCAAGTACATAGGAGGCTGTCTAACAATTTAAACAAAAAATCTGAAGCAAGGCAAAAGTAAAAAGTGTTTACCTTATCGGGTTCTTTGATAAAGAAAGATCAAACGCAAGTGTGTTGGATTAAGAATTGAGACAATTATGTTGGAGAATAAGGTGCTGGAAAATACAATAGCTATAAAAGAACTTTTAACAACCAAGTGGTAGGCAAGAACAAAATGGGCAGAACTGACACAATTTTCATTCATCTGATCAAAGCATTCTATACACAAAAGAAATAACAACTTAATAAAAATAAGGACACACTATTCCACTACCACACTACTCACGACTATTCTCTAAAAAATAGCAACTTGAGCCTAAGGAATAGGAACAAACTAACAGCTTAATTCAAAGAATAGTAAAACATATTTCTGCATTAGTTTCCAATATTCTCCCCCTTAATATAGAAATCAATAATGTTGGAAAAATTGACAAATTAAATCCCATCAGCAAAGTAAGCAAGAAAATAATATGTAAAAATTTAGCGTAGTTCACCCTCTAATTTGAGATACGCTCACGGGACACACTCCAAATAAAACTTCCACTAATAAAAATAGCAGGTACAGAGAGTGAAAAATAATACAAAAAAATAGTGACACTCATACATAAGGTGTTTTTCAAATTTACTATCCCTAGGATAATATCCTCACTATTTTGTCACTCAACCTTTTAGGAAAAGCGTTTCTTAAAAATACCCAAAATCACTTCCTTACTCAAGACTTTAAAACATTACCACATATATATGTATTTGGAAGCATGCTTATGAAAGAGGAGGGAGGATCTTTATATAGACCCTCCACCGCCTCTTTGCATGTCAAGTATAGAGCTTGCATGCAAGTTGTTTATGACAACTTATTGTATGGCGACAATTTGCTTCTTCTTTTTTTAATAAATACATATGTCGGTATCGCCTTACAGTTCTCCCTTACCATCTATATGGTATTTACTATCATTCCTGCAGATGATCGACAGAACTCAAACTTTCCTCTGGGTAGATCTTTTGTCATCATATCTGATATATTCTCATCTGTACGAATCTTCTCAAGGTGTAATAACTTCTTCTGTAACACCTCTCCGATCTAGTGATATCTCACATCAATATGCTTTGATCTTGAATGGAATGAGAATTTTTTCTCAAGGTGAATAGCACTCTGGTTGTCGCAACATAGTTGATATCTATTCTGTTGAAAATCAAGTTGATCTAAGAACTTCTACGTCTATAAGAGCTCCTTGCATGCTTTAGTTGCAACAATAAATTCTGCTTCAATGGTGAATAGAACAACACACTTCTACAATTTTAATTACCATGACACCACTCTCCCTGCAAAGATAAATAGATAACCTGAAATAGACTTTCTTGAGTCAACATTACCGGCTATGTTTGTATCTGTGTAACCAACTGACACAAGTTTGGTAGTTCCAAAATATAAGCATATTTTAGAAGTATCATATGGATATCGAAGAATCCACTTCACAGCATCTCAATGTTCCTTACCAGGATTTGAAAGGAACCTACTCACTACTCCAACTGCGTGCGTAATATCTGGCTGTGTACATACCATAGCATACATCAAACTTCCAACTGCAGAAGCATAGGAGACTTTCATCATCTCTTCTTTCTCTTCATCTGTCGAAGGGCATTGCTTTGTACTTAACCTAAAGTGATTAGCAAGAGGACAATTAACAGCTTTAGCTTTATCCATGTTAAACCTTTAAAGTACTTTCTCAATGTACTTCTCTTATGGAAACTATAGTTTCCTAGCATCCTTGTCTTTAATAATTGTCACGCCAAGAATCTGTTTTGCTGGCCTCAAGTTTTTCATGTCAAAAGACTTGCTTAACTGCTTCTTCAAACTATTAATCCTGTTAATATTTTGACCAACAATCAACATATCATCAACATAAAGTAAAAGAATAATGAAATCATCACCAGAGAATTTCTGTACAAAAACATAATGATCTGAAGTAGTCTTCTTATGGCCTTGCTCCCCCATAAATGTTTCAAACTTCTTATACCATTGTCTCGGTGCCTGTTTTAAACCATAAAGGCTTTTTTATCAATCTACACATATAGTCCTCTTTCCCTTTTCCCTTGAAACCCTCTGGCTGCTCCATATATATATCTTCTTCCAATTTTCTATGAAGAAAAGCTATCTTAACATCTAATTGCTTGATTTCTAAGTCTAGACTTGCTGCTAAACTAACCACTGCACGGATGGATGTCATTTTAACAACTAGTGAAAATATCTCATCAAAATCAATACCTTTTCTTTGGTTAAATCCTTTAACAACCAATCTAGCTTTGAATCTTAGATGAGGGTTGTGTTCATCATGCTTAATCTTGAACACCCACTTATTTTTCAAAGATTTCTTGCCTTTTAGAAACTTCACCAGCTTAAAAGTTTTATTCTCATGCAAAGACTTCTTCTCATCTTGCATGACTTCAAACCAATTCATCTTATGTTTATTTATCATAGCCTTTTTAAAATTCTCAGGTTCTCTCCCATCAGTAAGTAACACATACTGATCACTGGAGTATCTAGTAGTGGCTTATCTTACTCGAGTAGATCTCCTTATTGGAACCTGAGTAGTCTCTAGTGATAGTGGTTGATTTTGGACATCATCTTCATCAGAATCTTCACCTGATTGATTTTGAACGAGAGCATCATCATCAGCTATATTTGGTTGGTGATTTTCAATTTCATCTCCAAATTATCTTAGTACTGTTTTTGGAAGAATTAACTTTAGGTCCATTGGGTCATCATTAGTTCTTGGAACATCCATTTTCACTTTGTCAAGATCTTCAATGGTTTCATCTTCGACAAATATAGCAACAAGGCTCTGAATCAACTTCTTCTGGATTGGATCATAAAATCGATAACCGAATTGATCTTCTCCATAACTAATAAATATACACTGGCGAGTCTTGACGTCAAGCTTGGATCTCTCATCTTAATATGAACATAAGCTTTGCAACTAAAAACCTTTAGAAGATCATAAGAAACATCCTTTCCTGACCATACTTTCTCTAGAACACAGACTGTAAAAGAATGCATGGTGAGCGATTTAATACATGAACTGTTGTGAATAGAGCCTTACCCCAAAATGTCTTAGGCAACTTTGCATGTGAGAGTAGGCTTTTAACTCTCTCCATCAAAGACCTGTTCATCCTTTCAACTAAACCATTCAATTGCGGTGTCTTAGGAGGAGTAGTCTGATGAAGAATACCATGCTCATTGCAATAGAAGTCAAATGGTTCAATGTACTCTCCATCATTGTCTGTTTGAATGCATTTCAACTTCTTCACAGTTTGCCTTTCAACCGAGACATGAAATTGCTTGAAAACATCTAGCACTTTATCTTTAGTCTTCAACGTGTATACCCGCGTCATCCTAGAATGGTCATCAATTAAAGTCACAAAATATTGAGCACCACCTAGTGAATTTGGGATTCTCAGGTTCTCTTCCATCAGTAAGTAACACATACTGATCACTGGAGTATCTAGTAGTGGCTTATCTTACTCGAGCAGATCTCCTTATTGGAACCTGAGCAGTCTCTGGTAATAGTGGTTGATTTTGGACATCATCTTCATCAGAATCTTCACCTGATTGATTTTGAACGAGTGCATCATCATCAGCTATATTCGGTTGGTGATTTTCAATTTCATCTCCAAATTATCTTAGTACTGTTTTTGGAAGAATTAACTTTAGGTCTATTGGGTCATCATTAGTTCTTGGAACATCCATTTTCACTTTGTCAAGATCTTCAATGGTTTCATCTTCGACAAATATAGCAACAAGGCTCTGAATCAACTTCTTTTGGATTGGATCATAAAACCGATAACCGAATTGATCTTCTCCATAACCAATAAATATACACGGGCGAGTCTTGACGTCAAGCTTGGATCTCTCATCTTTAGTAATATGAACATAAGCTTTGCAACCAAAAACCTTTAGATGATCATAAGAAACTTCCTTTCCTAACCATACTTTCTTTAGAACACAGACTGTAAAGGAATGTATGGTGAGTGATTTAATACTTGAACTGTTGTGAATAGAGCCTTACCTAAAATGTCTTAGGCAACTTTGCATGTGAGAGTAGGCATTTAACTCTCTCCATCAAAGACCTGTTCATCCTTTCAGCTAAACCATTCAATTGCAGTGTCTTAGGAGGAGTAGTCTGATGATGAATACCATACTTTGCAATAGAAGTCAAATGGTCCAATGTACTCTCCATCATTGTCTGTTCGAATGTATCTCAACTTTTTCTCAGTTTGTCTTTTAACCGAGGCATGAAATTGCTTGAAAGCATCTAGAACTTTATCTTTAGTCTTCAATGTGTATACCTACTTTCTAGAATGGTTATTAATGAAAGTCACAAAATATTGAGCACCACCTAGTGAATTTGGCATTGGCCCACATAAATCTGAGCGTATCAAATCTAACACATTCTTCATTCTAGAAGGAGGGAAACTTTTGAAAGCAACTCTATTTTGCTGTCCTGCAAAACAATTAGTACACTTCTTTAAATGTACCTGGTCAACTCCAAATAATGCATTCTTTTTCGCTAACTGAGTCATCCCTTTCTCGCTCATATGACCGAGTCTTTTGTGCCACAATTCAATTGCATCATATTTCTCCACTGGATTCACAACATCATTGGAGACCTTTGCCTTCATCTCATACAACTTTAAGCACTTCTGACATTTGATGATTACCAAGGAGCCTTTAGTAAGTTTCTATTTTCCGTGTTTGAAAGTGTTGCAAAAAGCCTTCATCATCAAGTATGCCAACCGAGATCAGATTTAGGCAAAGATCAAAAATATGTCTAACATCTTTCAGAGGCAGTCTTATGCCATTGTCTGTCTCTAAGTAAATATCAACTTTTTTGGTGATTTTGGCTAAACTGCTATTTCTCATTTTAACGACACTAAAATCTCCTTTTGTATATGATGAGAAGAGTTCTTTATGCGATGTGGTGTGAATAGTGGCACCACTGTCACCTATCCAGTTAAACTCACATGATTCACTATTCACATCATAATCATATGAGACGATGTGAAAGTCATCAATGGTGGTAACCGTCGATGCGTGTTCATCATCACTATTATCATCAAGGTTACGAAATCTATATCGTACAGGCCAAAAAATGGTATGAAATATTAATTTTCAGTATCGAGTTTAAATACCAGTCGGTACCGACTAATACCGATCGGCATTATAAATACCGACCATACACTGGTTTGTATCAAAAATTTTGAAAAATATAGGAACTAGAACTATGCCCTTTTGATGGTTACTGCCACCGATGAAGTATTTAACTACCACACTTAGTTTCTTAATACTAGATGCACCAACCATATATGTGGTAAAAAGGAGTTTTTTATCGATCTTGATGAGTCTGTCCACTTTAAAGTAAAGTTTGCCAATGATAGCACTGTGTCGGTGATGGGGAAAGGAAAATTTTTAATCAAGTTGAAGAATAGAAATCACAATTGTATTTTAGATGTCTTCTACGTGCCTTACATGAAGAGTAATCTACTTAGATATGAGATGTACATTCAAGACAACCATCTTTCAATTTTTGACATAAAAGGTACACTCATTCTAAAGGCTTCTTTGACAAAAAACTGCACGTTTTGGGTCGACATTTCAAATGATGTTCATGCATGCTTTAATACAATAGTAAAAACTAATTTTTGGCTTTGGCATCTACGGTTTAGTCACCTAAATTTCCAAAGCTTGAAGTTGCTTGCTCAACGTGACATGGTAAAAGGCTTGCCAAGCATAGATCATCCAAATCAACTATGTGAAGCTTGTGTCTTAGACAAACAGAGTAGATTGCCATTTGTTGTTGGAAATAATCAATGAGCAAACCAGCCACTTGAACTAGTTCATTCCGACGTGCGTGGTCCAATGAATGTCGAGTCAAACAGCATAATAAGTACTTCTTGACCTTTATTGATGATTTTACTAGAAAATTTTAGGTCTGCTTATTGCTAAGAAAATATGAAGTTTTTACATGCTTTAAGAAGTTCAAGACTTGTATAGAGAAACAAAATGGTTGTTGTATTAAAACATTATGCACAGATGGCGGAGATGAATATGCATCTATTGAATTCAAGAAGTTTATTGATGAACATGGAATTCAGCATCAGATTACTCCTCCCTACACTCCACAATACAACGAGGTTGCCAAACAGAAGAACAAGATCATCTTGGACATGTCAAGGAGTATGTTAACGGAGAAGAGAATGTCTAATTCTTTTTGGGCAAAAGCTATTTCTTGTTCAATTTACTTATTGAATAGGTCTCCACTAAGAAGTGTAAGAAATATAACTCCTGTTGAAGTATGGTCCAGAATCAAGCCAAGAATAAGGCATCTTAAAGTGTTTGGCTCTACTGCCCACACCTATATACTAGGACCAATGAGGACAAAACTTGATGATCATGGAGAGAAAACTATCCTTGTGGGTTACTCATATGGAGGCTACAAGCTCTTTAATCCGATAACAAAGAAGGTGGTTATAAGCGGAGATGTAATCTTTGCTTAAGATGAAGCATGGAATTGGGATTTAAACACACAAAAAGACTCACAACGACGACCCATTGAGCTTTTTGAAGAGGCCCCTCAAGTTGAAGCTCTTGACGCAAATGAAGAAATTGCACCAACCCCGCTTATATCACAAGTAACTGTTGTTACTGAGAGGATAAAATGACAAAGACAACTTCTTGCCACTCTGTGAGATTATAAGGTAACTCTTGATGATACCATTGATCATGATGAAAACATGGTGCACTTTGCTACGTATGTAGATTGTGAACCTATTATTTTTGAAGAAGCTATTTAAGATCCTAAGTGGGTGAAAGCCATGGAGAAGGAGACGAATTCAATTGAGAAGAACAACAAATGGGAGCTTGTCAATGTTCAACAAGACTGTAAACCCATTGATGTGAAATGGATTTTCAAGACCAAAGTAAAGGCAGATGGGGAGGTAGAAAGGTATAAAGCAAGATTGGTTGTGAAGGTATATGAACAGACGCCTATAATTAATTATCAAGAGGTATTTTCCTTTATAGCCCGAATGGAAACCACAAGGCTAATAATTGCCTTAGCTGCGCAGAATCAATAGAAAATCCATCAAATGGACATAAAGTTGGCCTTTTTAAATGGCCCACTTCAAGAGGAAGTTTTTGTCAAGTGGCCTCTTGGATTCCTGAAGCAAGGAAAAGAAGATAAGGTGTACAGATTAAAAAGGCATTGTATGGCCTAAAGCAAGCCCTATGAGCATGGAACATGCGCATCAACTCCTTTATTGAAGCTGAATTTAAGAAATGTCTATCTAAACATGCTCTATATGTGAAAATTAATAGCATTGGTGATACTTTGTTGTTATGTCTTTATGTCGTTAACTTGATTTTTACAGGGAATAATCCTCGAAGGATTGAAGACTTCAAGAAATCCATGATGCAAGAATTCGATATGACAAATCTTGGGCTAATGTCATATGTCCTTGGCATATAAGTTGCTCACAAAGATGATGGTATTTTTATCTCACAAAGGAGGTATGCTTCTAACATTTTAAAGAAGTTGAATATGCAAGAGAGTAATTACACAAGAACTTTGTTAGGGTTGGTACGAAACTGACTAAAGATGAAGAAGGAACATTTGTTGATCCAACTTACTTCAAGCAAATTGTTGGTAGCTTGAGATACCTCACGTGTACAAGGCCAGACATCACACATATGGTGTCAGCATGATTAGCAAATTTATAGAGGCCCTATGTCAGTCACATTTACAAGTTGCTAAGAGGATTTTGAGGTATTTAAAGGGTACTCTTGATTATGGTCTATTTTATTCTACATCAAGTAGTTCTCTTGTTGGTTTTTCTGATAGCGATTAGGGAGGAGATTTAGAGGACCGGAAGAGTATTACTAGATACTACTTTTATGGATCTACTGCTTGTTCACGATCTTCTAAGAAGCAATCCATTGTAGCATTGTCAATTTTTAAAGCAGAATATGTTGCTGCCTCAACAAGTACTTGTCGAGCTATTTAGTTACTCAATATGATGAATCATATGAATAATCCAATGGAAGGTGCAGATTTTTGTTGACAATGTTCAGCTATTAACTTGGCAAAAAATCCAGTGGCACATAGGAGAAGTAAACATATTCATTTTCATTTCTTAAGGGATTTAATTGACAAGAAAGTGATTGAATTGAAGTACTGCAAGTATGAGGATCAAGTGGCTAACATCCCTACAAAACCATTGAAGTATGACGCTTTTATGAAATTGAGAAAGATGCTTAGAGTCTGTCTTTCATAATCAAAATTAAGGGAAGCTGATGGAGTTAATTCTAATCTGTAATGTTATCGGCATTAATGTTGTTAGTGGTTATCATGTGTTATTAGGCATGTGACATGGCCCGTGACCCGGCGGACAAGGATGGCTTAGCCTAGAACCCGGCCCATGACCGAGGTTATAACCCGCCAGGTCACAAATAAGTCGGGTATTTTTTAAATTAAAAAATTTTAAAACCAAAACAATATCATTTCGAAAAAAATAGAACACGCGGTGTCATTAGTAGTCACGGTAATGACATCGTGTGTTAGTGATAACATAAAAGTAGGAATTTTTCATTGTATTTTTGTCTATTTATAACAACTGTTGTGGTTTTTTCAACGATATAATACATATCAGTTTTTTCGTTTCTTTCGTTCAACTTGTTTTACTTCTATACACTTGTTTCAGTTTTAACACCTCCCCCTTAAGAACCTTCTCTACAAGGTTCACACCAGGAAACCGCTGCTGAATGTCATATAAAAACTCCCGTGAAACATCCTGGTCCGTTGCAGAAGACCATTGCTCCAGGATTTGCACAGCTAGGTGATGACGACGATTAACTAGTCGTCTGTCCAACACAGCTACAGGAATGCTTAACATAGAATGCAGCGAAGGAGGCAACACCGAAGAGACAACTGCAGAATCCGATACTCTACATTTCAATTGGGAAACGTGAAAGGTAGGATGAAGACGGCTATCCCTACAAATCCAGTGTATCTTTCGACGCGAAAGGGACCATAGTATAAAGCTGACAACTTATGGGAACACTGTGCTGTCTATAAAATTGCAACTCCGTGCGTCTGCGGTCTGCACTATGTTTCATCCGATTGCTCACACGTCGTAGATGGAACCGTAAAATATCCAACATCGCCTCTCGATCCAACATAACCTGATCCACGGCCAAAACAGACCAGTCACCTGCAAAATAAGGAGTATACACTGGAGGGGGTACACCGTAAACAACCTGAAAAGTCGTAACGTTGATAGAAGAATGAAATGTGGTGTTATACCACCATTCAGTGACAACCATTCATGCCAATGGGAAGGACCGTCCGAAGTCATGCATCGAAGACAAGTCTTAATGGTTCGGATGAGTACTTCAGTTTGGCTATCACTCTGAGGGTGATAGGCAGTGGAAAACTGAAGCTTCACACCTTGCAACTGAAACAGTTCACGCCAAAAATTACTGTTAAACACAACATCTCTATCACTCACTATTGTCTGTGGCATACCATGCAATTTAAAGACGTGATCCATAAATGCTTTTGCATCCTTCTCAACTGTGTAGGGATGACGCAGAGGAATGAAATGAGCATACTTGCTCATACGGTCTACAACAGAGAATATAACTGAAAATCCATCCGAAATCGGCAAACCATCAATGAATTCCCTTCAAAAACAAACTCAATAAATAGGGTTCAGGCATTACAAGTTTTTGGGACAACATATCTAATTCAGCGCAATATTCCTTCACCGTCCCCCTCTGCTTTAAATCTTTTAATTCACCAATGGGATCCTCAAAAGTCGTATCGCCGAACCTCTGCTCCAACGCCAAAAAGATACTCACCCCAAGTAGGAGGTATAAAAAGAGAGACTACTAATAAAGAAAGGATTATGGAGAAGATGAATTGAGTAAATCTGATGCTCTCTGGCTCTTCACAGTATACATGCGCAAAATATATACAAGTTTCTGGAGTAATTTTATCCATGATACAAGGCATAAACATGGTGATTCACCTAAAGTGGGATTCAATCCATATCTGGCTAATTATGTACATTAAAGATAAATATATACATTCCATAATACTCCCCCTCAAGTTGGTGAGTGAATATCGTGAACTCCTAGCTTGTGTCGTAGCGTTAAGAACTGATCCTTCCCCAACGCCTTCGTAAAAATGTCCGCAAGCTGGCAACGTGATGGTACGTACGAAGGACTGATTATTCCGGCCTGGAACTTCTCTCGTACAATATGGCAATCTATTTCGATATGCTTTGTGCGCTCATGAAATACAGGGTTCGCTGCAATGTATAGTGCCGCCTGATTGTCACAGAATAGTGGTGTAGGAACATCACACGAGACTTTCAAATCTCGCAATATATAACGTAGCCATACTAGCTCCAAACATGTATTGGCCATTGCACGATATTCTGCCTCTGCCGAAGATCTTGATACGTTAGTCTGCTTTTTTGACTTCCACGAGATAAGAGAAGAACCAAGAAAGATGCAATAACCTGAAACCGATCTCCGAGTGGTCTGACATCCTCCCCAGTCAGAATCACAGTATGCTTTCAATGTGAGATTATTTCTGGATGGCAGTAACAATCCTTGACCCGGCAATCCTTTAACATACTTCAAGATACGAATCGCCGCGTCCCAGTGTGGCCGGCGTGGAGTTTGCATGAACTGACTCAATGTCCGAACTGAAAAGACTATGTCAGGTCTTGTGACTGTGAGGTATATCAATCTTCCCACGAGCCGTCTGTACTTGGATGGATCTTTCAACAATTCTCCATCATCCGGAGTTAACTTTAAGTACTGCTCCATTGGAAATTTATCTGGACGAGCACCTGTGAGCCCTGTATCCTGCAAAATATCAAGTGCATATTTTCTTTGGGACATATAAATCCCAGTTTTAGAACGAGAAAATTCAATCCCTAAGAAATATTTTAAGTCTCCGAGGTCCTTAACGCGAAAACACCGAAATAAGCATTCTTTGAGGCGCTGCATTTCTTTTAGGTCATTCCCGGTTAGAAGGATGTCATCTACATAGATTAGGATGGCAGTGAATGAGGACCATTGATGCTTTGTGAATAAAGAATAGTCTGTTGTGGACTGTTGATACCCTGCTGTTTGAATCGCGTCGGAAAATGTGGAGAACCAGTTTCGGGAGGCTTGTTTGAGGCCATATAATGACTTGTTGGGTCGACATACAACGTTCTCCCCCTGTCGATGATGTTCGGGTGGTAAGTCCATCTAGATGACCTCGTGCAAACTGCCGTGTAAGAAGGCATTGTGCACGTCCAGTTGATGAATAAACCAATTTCTGGCGACTGCTACAATGAGGAGACATCTGAGAGTTGTAAGTTTTGCTGTAGGCGAGAAGGTCTCGTGATAATCAATCCCTTCAAGTTGGGTGTACGCTTTTGCGATAAGGCACGCTTTATATCGTTCAATGTTGCCATCGGACCGGTATTTGATTTTATAGACCCATTTGCAACTGATGGGTTTGTGACCTGCTGGGAGTGGCGTTATTGTCCAAGTTTTGTTGAGTTATAGGGCCGTTAGCTCCTCGTCCATGGCCTGTTTCCATTTTGGATCAAGGATAGCTTGAGCATATGTGGTGGGTTCTTTAGTGCCTGTGATGTTAGCCAGAAATATACGATGTGCAGGAGTGAAACGAGAATAAGAGAGAAAATGTTGAAGGGGATACCTGGTGGCGTTCGACAGTCGTTGACTAGAGTTGGAAAGATTGGCCTGGGATCCCATCACGTAGTCTTGATGCCAGGTAGGGGCTTGTCTGGTACGATCGGAGCGACGGAAAGAAGGTGTGGGCGCTGCTGGAGGTTGAGGAGATGCTGGCGTTACAGGTATGATTGAGACTGAGGTTTCTGCCATGAAGGAAGGAAGGGAATTTGGAATTTCTGAATTTTCCGGTATGGCAGGCGTGATTGATGGAGCAGGATTTGGTATGTCGAGAGCCAGATTTGGTAAGACTGTTTGTGAATCAGGTGGGGATTTTGTTGTAGATTGATTAAGGAAAGGGAAAATATTTTCATAGAACGTAACATCCCGACTGACAAGGAATGTGCCACTTTCCATATCAAACAACTTATACCCTTTTTGATTAGTTAGTTATCCGATGAAGACACACTGCCGAGCTTGTGAATCAAATTTTTGTTTAAGTGAAACAACAGTTGCATAACATAAGCAGCCGAATATCTTTAAATAAGAGAGGGACGGAGGTCGGTTGTATAGGAGTTCGAAAGGAGATTTATTTTTTAGTAAAGGTGAAGGTAAGCGATTAATTATGTATGCTGCGGTTAAAACACAGTCACCCCAGAATTCTAATAGCAAATTTGATTGAAATAGTAATGTTCGTGCAGTGTTAAGAATGTGTCTGTGTTTGCGTTCTACTACCCCGTTTTGTTGCGAGGTGTAAACACAAGTGCGTTGACATTCGATGCCATTCTTATGGAAGAAATTTCGCATGGAGAGAAATTCTGAGCCATTGTCAACTCGTACAGTTTTGACAAAGGCACGAAATTGGGATCGTGCAAATGTGATGAATGACTTTAATAAGTGCTGTGCTTCAGATTTCTGAATCATGAGGAATAACCATGTGCACCTAGTAAAGTCGTCTACTATGGTGAGAAAGAAGCGTGCCCCCGAATGAGTTGGAACCTTGTGTGGACCCCAAATATCACAATGCAACAAGTCAAAAGGAGAATGGGATTTTATTGTGCTTAATGGGAAAGGCAGTCTTGTTTGTTTTGCTCTAGGACAAATACTACAATTATTATGATCAGAAATAGAATTTTTATTAAAAGGTAGCAATGATGAGGCGAGCTTAAGACACGTTGGAGAAGGATGTCCGAGACGCATGTGCCATAAATCAAGACTGTGAGATACTTGGAATGATTTTGGTGAGTATTTTAATGGAGATACATAGTATAGACCGCCATGTTGTTCACCCGAGCCAATCGTCCTCCCCGTAGCGAAGTCCTGCAAAATACAACCATTTGGGAAAAAAACAACACAGTAATTTAATGTGTTAGTCAATTTGCTAACTGACATGAGGTTTAAGTTGAAAGATGGAACACAAAGCACATTTTTTAGTGTGATATCATTATTAAAATTGATTGTGCCCGTAGAAGTGATAGGTGCAGTTGATCCTGTGGGTAAATTTATTGACGAAATTGAGGATGATGATGTGTGTGTAAATAGATGTGAATCGGATGATACATGGTCGGTTGCTCTGCTATCCAGGATCCAAGGTTTGGTGAAAGCAGAATTAATTAAGGTATTAGGAGTTAACAGACCTGCTGTGTTTGCAAATGCTTCATCTTTACCAGATTTGTTATTGATCATGGAAATGGCCTTTTCCAGCTGCTGATCTGTTTAGTAGAAAATCCCTGCACGAGGCTCCCATCGGATTTATTGCCATCATGTGTTTGCTGGCAGGAATCTGCCGTATTGGCAGTTGAATATGAGCCTTGCCTATTGCCCTTGGTGTTGCGTTGTGCATTACGTTCATTGGAATTCCATGTTTTATTTTTTATGTGGCACCTGTCCTCTGTATGGCCTAGTTTGTCACAGAACGTGCAATGAAATTTCAGAGTATGGCATTCATCTATGGTGTGACCAAATCTGTTGCAGTGCTCACAGTTTTTATCATTAGATGATTTCCAGTTCGTGGAACGGTTCTGCACTGCTGCTGCAATGGAGAAGTTCTCACTGGGATTTGAGATCATCTGCTGCTGCGTCTCTTCTTGAATGATCAAGGAGTATGCCTGACGGACATTGGGCAAAGGATTCATGATAAGTATGTTGGATCTGATCGCCTTGAAGGATTCATTGAGCCCCATGAGGAATTGCATCAATTTACTCTCCTCTTTTTCATCTTGATGTTCTTTGGTTTGATTACAGATTATGGGAGTGTAATACAGCTCAAGTTCGTCCCACAACGCCTTGAGTTTGATGTAATATGCTATCACTAACATTGTGCCTTGCGACATGGTTGCTATTGCCTTTTGAATTTGAAATATAACGGGTGCATTCTTCTGCCCAAATTGATCACGAAGGTCTTCCCAGACTTGACGAGCGATTTTTGCATGGACCACTCCTGCTGCAATGTCCGACTCAATGGAATGACTAATCCATGAGAGAATCATCGAATTACACTGGTTCCATAGTTCGAAATTTGAGGGATCATCAACTGGTGATGGCGTTTCAAGAGTGTCGTCGACAAATCCGAGCTTTTTTTTTTACTGTAAGGGCATGTATCATCGCTGTCTTCCAAGATTGGTAATTGGGCCCATTCAACTTGGTTGGGACAAGCATGTTCTCGGGTTGGTTTGAATGATGAACATAATACGGATGTGATGGATCCGTAGCAGCAGATTTGTCAGAAGCATCCTTCTTGCCAGATGTTTCGGAATCGTTTGACATGGCAGTGTATGTAGCAGATTAAAGAGGAAGGCTTTCAGAGTACCAAGAACCTGGGACCTGTGGGTTTGGCTCTGATACCATATAAAAAGAGAGACTACGAATAAAGAAAGGATTATGGAGAAGATGAATTGAGTAAATCTGATGCTCTCTGTCTCTTCACAATATACATGCGCAAAATATATACAAGTTTCTGGAGTAATTTTATCCATGATACAAGGCATAAACATGGTGATTCACCTAAAGTGGGATTCAATCCATATCTGGCTAATTATGTACATTAAAGATAAATATATACATTCCTTAATAGGAGGTTCTATCGTCAGCCTGTTCCTCACGTACAGCCCATGCCATGCTAACGCTTCTCCTTCCAGATACATTGTAGCTAAGCTCACGTTTAGCTCTGCGGGTGTGTGCTCCAAGGTGAAATCCTGCTCACGCTTGAACACCCATGTTCGCAGATTATCTCCTTTAAACACTGGTAACGCTATTTTGCTACATCAGTGGGAATGGAGTAATGTCCTCCATAACCTCCGTTGCCGTTACTGATCTCCGGACCTCTCTGTCCTGCAGTTGTTCTTGTTCCATGTTCACTGTCATCCTTATGGAATAATTGACCGATCCACTCTTTGAGCTCTTGCATGCTTCTTTCATGCCGCATCTCTAGCTCCTGCATCCAGCTGCGTAATCCTTGTTCAACTCTCCTCCATTCTTGTCTACGAGTTCCCTTAGCCATTACCGCGATTGCTTTGATCCCGAATCGTCTTTGATAACAATTGATATGGTTCTTTTGAGAAAAGCTAATTTTGGGTTTTAGGTTAGAAGCGTTGAGAATTAGAGGAAAATAAACAGAGAAAACTGAAAGAAGAGAGTAGAGAATTAAGAGTGAGAAAGTTTATGTTATTCATTACTTCCTTCGTCCTCCTCCATTGAATATATGTTGCGTTTGGATTTGCGGTGCTGTAGAGATAAGTACTTATTTATTGTTGTTTTAAAAAATAGTCACATGTTTGGATATGCGGTAAACAATCGGAGGTTGAAGAAAAGTGCGGTGTCATCGTAAAAATCAATAAGTAGAAAGAGAGTTGCGGTAAAAAACTGCTTATCTGGTAGAAATATTGCTTCATTAATAACATTTAGTATAAATATTATTTTCCATTATACTGTTAAATAATATGACTAGTAATATATTTTTATGAAATATTTTATTTACTAAATTTATTTTATTTATATTTTCTTATTTTAATTTAATATTTTAAATTTATATTACTAATAATATTTTTATTTAATTATACAATAATTAATAGTTTATTAAACCAATGGATTTTTTAGTCATTTTATCTCTTTTAAGCAACCACAATCGCACTTACCAAACACCTATTTTCACGTTCTAGTAGTTACCAAAACAACAATCTCAAACACATAAATTAATAAGTACTTATTATTTCAGCACGTTGATTTTAATAGGTTGTCAACCGCCGCCACTCTCCCAAACTAAGCTTATATTACGGTTAATATAAGTGTTGGAGATGTATTAGTTATTATCAGTCACGTGATTTAATACACAACATCGTTTTTACTCATAATTTCTACACTACGTCATATCTATATACAATCATCGTTATTCTATCATAGGTCGCTACGACATTGTTTAGTTAGTACTATTCATAGTCTTCTTCCTCCTGAAGCATGGATCGTATGTCAGCTTCTTCATGGTTCGTCACCAACTTCTACTCCTATCATATCTTAACACTCTCTTAGTAGCTTAAAAGTGATGAATACTTGGACTTTTCATAAACCTTGACAGAACACTAGCACTAAATGAGATATCAGGTCCACTGTTAGTAAGATATAACAGACTCCCGACTAAGCTTCTATAATTTTGAGCATCAACCTTCTCTTCACCGTCATTCAAACTAAGCTGTTGGTTTGTAATCATCGGGGTCTTCACTGGATTACATTCTTGCAGCCTGCACTTCTCAAGAAGATCTTTAGTATATTTCTCTTATGAAATGAAAATTCTTTAGTCACTTTGCTTCATTTCAAGTCTAAGAAAATAACTCATTAACCCTAAATTTGTTGTCTCAAATTCATGCACCATAGAATTTTTAAACTCATTCATTATAACAACACATTTACTAGCGTAAATGAGGTCATCAACATAAAGACATCCCATCAAAACATCCTCAGCTTTAGTCTTAATATAAAGAGTAGCTCATTAGAACTTCTGAGAAATCCACTATGTATCGAAGAAGCCATTAATCCTAGCATACTAGGCCCATGGAATTCGCTTTAAGCCTTAAAGAGCTTTCTTTAACTTATACGCTTTATTTTCTTGACCAGCCACTTCATACCCTCTTGGTTGCTGTACGTAAACTTCCTCATTCAAATAGGAATGTCAAAGACAACTTGGCCAAACTCATTTTTGGCCCGGGTTGGCTAGCTATGGGCTGACCACAGGCTGACCATGGGTGAGCCGCAGGCCGACCCAACTATTACTTTAGAAACGATATCGTTTTGTTAAAAATGACGTTGTTTTGAAAGTTTTTTATTTAAAAAATGAATGACAGATCGAGCAGGCCTAGCCCGCCCGTGGCTTGTTGGGCCATAGCCTGAACCACGGGAGGGCCAGGCTGCGGGTCGACCCGCTACCCTAACATCCCTACATCAAAACATTATCTAAAAATCGTGACTTTACATCAAATTGATAAACTTTCACTTATATTGAGCAACTATTACAAAAACAACTCGAATAGTATCAAACCTCGAAACTGGAGCGAAAGTCTCTTTAAAGTCTACTTCCTTACCTTCCATGTAGCCCCGAGGGACCAGTCTTGCCTTGTACTTCTGGATCAAACCATCTGGCTTGCAGTTAACGCTGTAGATCCATTTTAAACCCATTTCCCCTTTGTTGCAAGGTAGTTCAACTAGTTCTAATGTCTTGTCTCTCTTTAAAGCCTTCATTTCTTCATCCATAGCATGACATCATTCTATCACTTGCACTGCTTCTTCAAATGAACTTGGTTCTTTAACTTTTTCCATCTGATATCTATATATTACTGCATAAATTTCATTTAAATATCTCCATTTTCTTGGTGGTGTCGCCGAAGAAGATGAATAAGGTGTAGATGAACTCCAAGACATAGATGAACTAGCTACTGGTGTTGATGGACTAGAGCTGCCATTGCTTTCTTTACCAAAAGCATATGGAGTTTCATCATCACTTTCCATGAACCTAGTATGGGGCTGTGCATCATCCTAAATCCAAAAGCTCCTTTCATTGAACACTACATCACGACTGATTAGTAACTTCTTAGTGCAAGGATTGTAAAATCTATAGCCCTTAGTGTCCGCACTATACCCCACAAAAATACATTTTATACAATTTTCATTAAGCTTTGTTCTCTTTTTGGCAAGAATATGAATAAAAGCAAGACTACCAAAAACCTTAGAGTGAGTTACCTTAGCCTTCTACCCATGCCAAGCTTCAAAAGGATTTTAGTGTTGTAAAGCTGTTGTAGGACTCTAATTGAGAATATAGGCTGTTGTATACATTGCTTCTGCCCAGAAGCCTTTTGGAAGAGCTTTAGCCTTTATCATACTTCTAGTCATCTCTAGAAGACTCCTATTCTTTCGTTCAGCCAGATCATTTTGTTGAGGTGTGAAACTAGTTGTAAGTTGTCGTTGAATATCATATTCTTCACAAAAACTATCAAACTCGTCTGAAACAAATTCTCCACCATGATCTGTCCTTAAGATCTTTATGGGCTGTCCACTTTGTTTTTCCACAAATGCTTTAAACTTCTTAAAAATTGGCAGCTTATCTAGTTTCTCTTTAACAAAATACACCCAAGTCATTTTGCTAAAGTCATTAACAAATACAATAAAGTATCTGCTATTGTTAAGTGAAGGAGTTCACATTGGTCCGCAAACATCAGCATGTATCAATGTAGAAGGATTTTCAGCTCTCCTTGCCTTGCCTTTGGGAAAAGCATCCAAGTGTTCTTTACCAGCTACACAATTCTCACATACATCATCAGTAGTCTTAATCAAAGGCAAACCATGCACCAAATTATGTTCCTTCAAAAAACTCAACCTTTTAAAGCTCAAGTGCCCATTTCTATGATGCCAAGTAAAGTAGCTTTCAATGCAGACTTTTCATCAAGATTCAAAGGAAAACATTTATTTTTAGCCATAGGAACCTTAACCAAAAGGTGTTTCTTTAAACTATCTTTGTAGACAAAACATGTTAAATCTTCAAAGACAAGTGAATAATATCCAAGACAATTTATTCCGGAGGCATCTAGTCTCACCATACGTTTTCCTTGAGCTTCACAATCAGTCCCATCTCCCATAGATACCCAGCTAGTCACGAACTTGTCTAGTCATTACCTTAGTAGCCTTTTTGCAAAGAATCTCAAGATTCCTTTGATTTTGTGGCTGCTGAAATAAGTGGGAAGATTGTCTCATCCATGCTTGTTGGATAAAAAATAAGGCTTTTGCATCTTTCTTCTGCACTTCTCGTAAAGCTTCAGTGGTAAATCCAGCTTCTGTATAACCATTCTCCACTAAGTCCCACACATATTGGGACATGAATAATGTCTTCATTTTTGTGCTCCAAATTTCATAGCTATTGCCTTAGAAGATTGGAATTGTAGGCAATGATGGCTTCGTGCTGATGTTGTTAGCCATACTTGCTCAAACGTTCTCTGATACCAAATGTTAGAGAATAGGCTGTAGCAAAATAATAGCTGTCAGATGTTGGAGAATAAACTACTGGAAAATATAATAGCTGTAAGAGAAGTTTTAACAAACAAGTGGTAGGCAAGAACAAAATGGGCAAAACTAATGCAATTTTCATTCATCTAATCAAAGCATTTTATACACAAAAGAAATAACAACTTAACAAAAAACAAGGACACACTGCTCCACTACCACATTACTGACGACTAAAAACATGTCTTTGGAAAAATAGCAACTTGAGCCTAAAGAATAGGAGCAAACTAACAGCTTCATTCAAATACTAGTAAAACACGTTTCTGCATTAGTCCAACAAATTAACTGTTATTGACTCCGGTCTTCGAGAGCTCCGTGTATTGGACTACGTGGTGGAGACTAAGGCTAGTTTATTAATGAAATGAAATATAACTTAATATTATTTCATCGTTTAGGGGAGGTTTTATAATTGAATGAAAAGAGATAAAATATGTGGGTTTCATATTACATCTCATTCTATTCTAAATAGCAAAAATAAACTACCTCCAATTTAGGGGCTTTATGATAGAAAATAAAATGATAAACAACTTTACACTATATTATATTGTAAAACTTTCATCCAAACAATATTTCACTTTATTACATTATGATTCCTTTCATCCCTCTTAAACAAAAATTTTGTAATATTACATTTATTTACATTCCATTCAATTTTATTCCATTCTATTATATTAAAAACCTTAACTCCAACTAGTAGCCTATCGAGTCCAATTCAAAGAAGACATTTGCACACTTTATGGTAACACGTACGTGAAAAGATAAATGGAGATCATATATGATATATGTAGGTATGTATGTATTTAGGTGTACATATACACAGGGACACACACAAACTGTCCATATGGTTGCTGTCTCTAGTTTCTGGAGACGGAACGGAACAGAAATTTGGAGACAGAACGGAACAAAACCTGGGGACGGTGAGCTGTTTGGTTGTGGTGGATAGAACAGAAAAAACTGTCTCCGTCTCGATGACAGAATGTGATTGGATGCAGTGGACGGAACAAAAATTATGCCAATGACGAAAATGCCAATGACGAAAATGCCCCTGGTCTTTAAGATGATTAAAAATATATAATTCATTGATAAGTTTATGACGAATGATTTGTTTTAGTGAAAAAATGAACCAATAATAATAAGAACAATTTAAAATTAAGATCGAATAACAATAATAATAATAATAATAATTATTATTATTATTATAATAAAAATAAAAAATACAAACAGATACTTAATAATAATAATAATACACCTACTACTACTACTACTTATAATAATAATGGATCAATAATAATAATAATAATAATAATAATAATAATAATAATAATAATAATAATAATAATAATAATAATAATAATAA
>JANZXR010000007.1:29408377-29472891 GCA_027575705.1 Erythroxylum echinodendron | reverse complement strand
TTCCTGCTCTTGTTTGCGTTTAAAATGCTCCAACTCACAAGTCAAAACAATTCATATGGAGCCAAAAGTTTAACGACAATAAGCCAATTAGTAATAAGAAATTTGATACACATTCATAGTTTCAATCCTATAAGATTGGAAGGCGTATGTTTAAAGTCTTTGACGGTCTATCATTTGGTATTAGACAATTCATAAGGTTGACAAGTGGCCCTTAATTCGGCTTGATCCGATCTTTCAAGTCGTGATTCAATGCTTCACGGTATAAGTCTTGAGACGATTCAAAATAATATTATTTTGATTTTATGTTTTGAATCACGTCATTTTAATTTTAAGTTTTTTAACTTGAATTTGATATGTTAAATTTAAATTAATTTTTATTATCACCATATATTTTATGTAACCTTTAGAATCAAATAATTAAAGGTACTATCACAATCTACTTTTTTAATGTAAAATTAATAATTTGGGTGGTATGTGATTCAACTCGATCCAAATCCAATAAATTTAATATGAGTTGATCGAATTTTAGATTAGTTCGATTTGGTCCAAATAAATATAAAAAATTAATTTTAAACATTATTGAAATTTGTTGTTATTAATTTTGGGGTAAAAGACAAAGATTGGGAAGTCTTTAAAAAAATCTCTTGATTTTTAAAGTTATGTATATTTTTTAGTAACAATGTATTCTGAACATCAAATATGGATTAATCTAATGTTAATTATATACTAGAATTTTTAATATGGACAGAGTATAGAGTCTAATAACAATAATTAGGTTTGAGTCAACCATTGCCAAAATGAATAGAACTAGTCATTTGGATAGTTAACCATTATCACTTATAAATCATTTAATATTTTCATGTTTAGCCAATATGGGATACTCTAACACCCTCCTTCAAGTACAACTAGGACTGGATATCCAGTTATCACTTGAAATAAACTTAGTGGTAACCAGATCAGGTCGCTGGGACTGAACATTTATCCGAACAATCAGAAAATTAATAATCTGGACCAAACTTGCTCTGATACCATATTAAAATTTTTAATATGGACAGAATGTAAAGTCCATTAATATTAATTAGATTTGGGTCAACCATTGTCAAAATAAATAGAACTAGTTATTTGAATAGTTGATTCTTACAACATATAAATCATTTAATATTTTCATGTTTAATCAATGTGAAATACTATATTGATTACTCTAACATTCTACAACGATTCAACCTAATTTTTAAACTTGAACCAAACTAATTAAACCTTATTCAAATTAATTATTTAATGTAATTATTTTAAATTATTAATTTAAGTTAAATTTAAGAATTAAGATGAGTTATCATATCAATTACATTTAATTAATTAGTTCACGTATGATATTTATATTGTTGTGTTTCGTGATTATTTTTTAACAGAATTTTAAGATAATGGATATATCTTTTACTCTTGATTTTGTATTATTTGTAATTACGCATGTAATATTCTTAATAATTGACATCTGATTGTCTCTTATTATTTGCAATTGGTAAATTAAAAACAAATGAAATGGTGAGAAGAATTTAAGTACAAGGCGTAACTTCTTTTTTGTCTCTTCTAAATTTCCAGTCATCGAGGGGTTCAACGTTTGGTCCGTCCATCCGCCATTGATAGCGCCTCGTAATTGACTGCTTAATTGAGTGAATATGGGTACAGTGTCATGCCAACGAGTATATATTAAGGGTAAGTCATGTTCCCATATCTCCGCAACCACTTCTCTTCCAATTCTAAAGTCTCATCTCTGAACACAGTCATGGCTTGTAACTTCATCTTTAAGACCCTGTTACTAGCGGCTTTTGTCATTGCACTTTCTGTACAAGGCACTCTTGGTAAGTGATTCTGACGAGAAAATCTGATTCTATACCAACTGGGTTTTCATCGTGGCATGAAAAAATTTGTATATGATCATGTCTTCAGGTGATGTAACATGCGAGAAACTGAACCAAGACACATGCGCCTTCGCCGTCTCGGGCTCCGGCAAGCGGTGTGTGTTGGAGAAACACGTCAAGAGAAGTGGAAGAGAAGCGTACACTTGCCGTACGTCGGAGATCGAAGCTGAATGGTCGAAGAACCGGATCGAAACTAACGAATGTATCAGATCATGCGGGCTCGAGAGAGAATCACTCGGAATCTCCTCAGACTCACTTCTCGACTCAGACTTCACTCGCCATCTCTGCTCTCATCAGTGCTACGATAGTTGCCCTAATATCGTTGATCTTTACTTCAATCTCGCTGCAGGAGAAGGTAAAACACAACAAACACAGCACAACAAAACACAACACCATGTCCTTGTCCTTCTTCTTCTTCTGCTTCTTTAGCTCCGTCAAGTTCAGGTAAGTCGAATTAATCTGATGAACATTTTTGTGGTTTCTTGTAGGTGTTTTCTTACCCAAATTATGCGAGGCTCAAGAGGGAAGTGCACGTAGAGAATTGATGGCAGAGATCAGAAGCGGAGGTGTGGTTGCACCAGGGCCAGCACAAGCCGTGAAGTATGGTGTCGCACCATCAATTGCACCTTTTTAGTTCTCACAGGACAAAGAACAATGAGATATAGAGAATCACTTTAGTCTATAGTATGATGTATATCGTGCAAGTAATTATGGAGTTTATCTAGGATTCCAGTAGCCGGGTTGGGTGATCATGACTAGCTAATCAGAGGATCCGTTACGTGTGTTAATTACAAGAGTACTTCGAGTTAAGCCGGTTTTATTCTTAGGTGGGTTCGCAAATTATTGTATATGTTTGTTTACTTTTAAGAATGTGTGATAATAAGAGACCAGGAGTTACCGCTTCCATGCTTGCTGTCGCTTTTTATTTATTTATTTATTATTCTTCTTTATTATTATTATTATTAGTATTATAATTTATAATTTTCTTAAAATTTGTATTTTTATTTGTCTTACTCTTATTATTAGTATTATTATTCTTATTCTTATTATTTTATCTTCTAAACTTGCATCAGATACTTGAAGTTTTTTTTAATTCTTCACGTTACATTTATTTATAGATCTATTGAAAATAGCCTCTCTATTTTGGAAGAATAAAGTTGCATACTATTAAATTTCTCAAACCTCACATTAATGTGAAATTTAACTGGGTGTGACGATGATTTATTGGTTAGTCCTCATGCACATGCACTTAAATTTCTGAATGCCTCTTAAAGAATAGGCATGGCAGCAGCCCAACTTGGCTTGATTCTTTAGAACATGGTCGGAGTTTAGCCTGAGGTTTAAACAAATTCGAGTTATCCAAATTAATGTTGTTTATTTGAGGTTAAAAGTTGGGTTGTTTGTGCTGGCCCTCAAGCCAACTCCTTTATTCAAAATTCAACCAACTTAAATTTGATTCATTAATTTTAAATTAAGTCAATTTTGATAAGTTTAATTATCAAATTCGAGTAGCCCGAATTAATATTACTTTAATGTTAAGAGACGAGATAATTTAGGTTGGGATTCAAGCTAACTCCTTAGGCTCAAATTTCGATTAATATGGATCTGATCCGATAATTTTAAGCTTTGAGTTAAATTGTGTTGAACCGAAATTATTATCTCGACTTAAAAGATAAAATATAATGAGATATAATATATTTATCATGAGAGATAACCAAAATCCGAATCAATCTTTTATCTGACATAATTTAAAATCATATCAACTCAAACCCTAATCAAGGCAAGACCCAATTTGCCAACTCTATTTATGGCCTTGACCATTGTTATTAAGTAGAAACATGACAAAATCAAAGTTGATTTTTTCTTTAATTCATAGTACTGGCTTGACGAATGTTCAATAAAATGCTCCAACGATAAGCTTACCTGCAAGAAGTTTCAAGACTATTATTTTGCATTAATTGTATGCAGCAACCAACATTACATTGACACGAGAAAGCAAAAAATTACAAAAACAAAAGAACATTGATGACCAAAAGATGTAATTTTCTCAGGAATTTTGGACAAACTAATGAGATATAGAATTGAGTAAATCACATCACATCTAAAGTGCTCGGCCTTTTATAATGTCAATGCTTATTTCACTTGGATCTGTAGCTTGTAACTCCACTTGAATCCCATCAAGTTCCCTCTTGAATCTATCTTTGGAACTTGCATACACCATTTTATTTCTTACCCTCGCTGCATCAGGTGCCCTGCAAGAAAAAGATTCAACAACAGATAAGTAATTTGATCTAATCGTTGAATGTGCATCTGTTGTTCAGATTAGTTTTTCATTTTCAGCTTAAACATGTTCCTGTTTCTAACGTATCAAAACAAGTCCTCCTTCATCTTTTTCCCGAGGGGACACCGCACTAAAGCTTTCTGTCAGGAAAAAGATAGAAGACTTAAAGAAATGTATGAACTTGTGTTAATTTCTTTCAAAATGGAAACAAACACATGATAAATAGGATAAAGACAATGATTTATGTCTTCTGCCCTAAAAGAAAAAGTCAAATCAAGGTACTCAATGTATAAGACTTCCCAATTTATAATGTATTTCCGAGGATAAAAGAAAATTATATAAAAAATAGTAGCAGTAAGCATAGACAAGTAAGCGTATTTGTGTAAGAGTAGAGAGTACCAAGCAATGAAGAAAATTTTGCTTTTCTGGCAATTCTCATCGGTGGTGAAGTCGAAGTCGTAGACGGCGTAGCGACACTCATCGGCAGGGAGACAGGCAGTGAAGTTGTCGTAGGTTTCTTGGGGACTCCCAAGTTTCTCTACGACCACTTGCTGAGACTCAATCTTAAAGACTATGAATCTGTAGTTCCTCTTGGCTTTCAGTTCCAAAAACTTGAGCTTACAGTCATCTTCCACAGCCATTCCAGACGCCGAGTTTGCCTAACCCAAAATGTTTCAGTTTTGAACTAACAATGAAAAATGCATAAACCAAATGATTTTCAACATATATATGAATGCAATTCAAACAGGATTTGAACATGCGAGTTCGTCAAGTGATTTATTCGAACACGAAGTAGACATTAATCGGAAAACATAAATAGCAGCAAACAAGAACATAATGACTAGAAACCAAGTTTTTTTAGGGAATCCATCGTTGAACATTGATAGGCTCTTGAGGCAATGCAATGTGCTAATTTAAAAGATAAATCATAAAAAAAGAAGAAGAACATAATCCAATTTTCTCATTAATCATCCATCAAACACAATAAACAATTGATGACGAGGAAGAAAGACAAAGAGACAGGAGAAAGAAATACTGACAGTACCATGTTGTCGTCCTAGGAAGACAGCAGAGGAGGCTTGTGCGAGAGGGAAGAGAAAGAGAAGGAGAAAATGGGAGAGTATAGGAAAAACTGAGATTGGGAGATCCTTGGTTTTGGGAGACAGACAACATTAAGAGGACAGACAAACACGGAGAACAAAGAGAAGTTTCAGGGACAAAACGTGGGTTGGAAATTCTCTTTGGAGCTTTCCCATGGCTGATAATTAATGGTGATAATGGGCTGAACCGGCCTATGCAAAATTATTATATATTTTCCTAAAAAATAAAATAACGTTATTTTGTTTTTAACGGTAGGATCTTGGGCTGAGTCGAGAAAAAGGGACCTGACCTGTTGGCTTCCGACCAAGCTGTGCTCTGAGATCTTTTGCCACCATTACTGATCAGTCTGCGACAAATCTCTCAAAAAGTAGGTCTTACTGTCATATAGCAAGTGAGACCTACATTCAAAAATTTATAAAAGTGGATCTCATTGTCTAAGAACAGAGAGACCCATTTTTCGATTAATTTAACAAAATAATTACGTGATAGCATGACACATTTTTATTTAAAATATAAAATAATTTCATTCCAGTATTTAACATAACATTTAATTGGGAGAATTAATCTTATGGATGACAATTTTTAGCCCATGGGCTTAATTTTAATTATTTTCAATTGTCTGATCTACAGGTCAGGCCTAGGTTTAGACAAACTTAAGGTTTAATCATTCTGAGTAAAACAACATCGTTTTATTTAGAAGAGTTAGACCTCGAGTAAGTTTGGGTTTGACCAACCTAGACCCTGATTTAACTAAAAAATAAAATTATTTTATATTTTTAATTTTTAAAAAATTATTTTAAAAAGATTGGTAGAGACTAGCTTATCCTTAATTAATCTCTTTAAATTTTTCATCTATTTGAAATTTATTTTGATCATTTCGCAATAAAATATAACTTAAATTCTAACATCTCAAAGTATTCAAATTAAACTATAACACTTTCATATTTTATTGCAAACGTTAAACTCTAAAATACACTTTTGATCGATATTGAATTGTATTGGATTTCATCATTATAAATTCCATGATTTGGACCTAGTAGCTTGACTCAAAATATGATCTTGTAGGTTTAAACTCGATTGAATTAAGTTTAAAAGTAAAATATATTTCATTTGGTTATGTCTAATAAAATTTCATTATTTTATATTTGTTTATACGAATATATTGATTTTAATTGGAGAGGAGATTGAATTAAAAATTTATTATTGTTTCATCATTTAATATGTTTTACTTTTATTTTAATATTTACAAAAGAAATATATATTTAAATATGTTTAATACTGTTTAGTATTAAAAAAGATGATTAATTAATTACTTTTTATCTTTTTAATACTTTTATCGCATATTACTTTTTGTTCCTATCACTTTTATCAAAATTCAATAATACATTTTTCTCTATTTGTGAATCATTTAAAAATTATCTTTTTATTAATTAAAGATAAAGTTGCATATTATTAGAATTCTTTAGACTCTATATCTCAACCAGATTTTTACTAAATATTATTATTATTGTTATTGGTTCAATAATACCTTCATTTATAACATAAGATACAATAAATTCACATAACATGCTTATTTTAATCCACGATTTTGTCTAATTTGACATAATTATGCTATGTCAAATTCAATAATGAATTTTAATATGTTATGCTAATATTGTGTTACAGCTTATAGATCAAAATGATGTTAATTTAATTTAACTTTTTAAAACGACATCGTTTTAAGGAAAAGGTAAGAGAAGTTTAGACCTAATTCTAAATTAAGTTTGATCCGAAATCCGAAATCCGGGAGTAGCTGGAATTGCTCATCATAGTCTAATCTTTAGTTAAAATCATATTCGGCCTAACCCTCCGAACCAAGTCCCGGACAGACTTTAGAAGCCAGAGATCAAGCCCATTACTTCCTAAACCTTACATTAAGAGTCCGAGACCACGCCCACCGCTCACCTTTGCTTCCTTCCTTAATAGATCACTACCGGTTAGCCTCAATATCCTTTTTTCTCTGGATTCAATCGTCAGACTACTCAACCCATCAAGATCTGTGAGTAATAACATCTCAAACCATTTTGTTTCTGATTGTTCTTAGTCGTTTCAGCTTATTACTCGTAGCCTATTCTCTGCTTCTGCTTTCACATACGACATGTTTGACAAATTGCTTCAAAGAACTAGCTTGTGAATTATTCTTTTCGTTTTCGGGAAGAATCTTTTATCTCAATTTCAAGAGAATTGTATCATGAATTGTCCCTTGATGACTTCCACTTGCAGAAACCGTAGTGCAGGATCCGGATTAAGATGGCATTTCGAGGGAAGGAGATTATGAAGAAAATACTGAAAAAGGTGGGCCAAAATGGCTTGGCACCAGGAGTTGAGAAATCTCTCAAGAATCACTTGCCTAACAGCAAAGTCATAATGGGTCGAGCAAAACGCGGTATTTATGCTGGACGACATATCCAGTATGGCAATCGAGTCAGCGAAGATGGTGGCAACAAGTTCGTTCTCTTTCTCTCTCTCACGAAACGTTTCGCATTCCTAACTTCACGCAATGCATTGCATGGGACACGCCAATTTCACAATCATCACTTAAGCTACATCCACTCAATGATAATATTGGTGTAACTCGTTGAAATTGGTTGGAGTTTTATTGAATTGTCGAGTTTTTATTATGAATCTGAGGTTTCAGTCGATATACAGGATCTTAACAAGAAATTTCCTATCAATCAAATAAAGACAATAAAGAAAAGATCAATTCGGCTTTATTCCATCGTATTCCATACAAATAAAAATAATACCGAATCAAGAAAAAGCAAAATGGGCAAGCTGGGAAAGAAACATTATCATTGGAATCTTAATGCATGGATTCTCATGGCTGTTGTTGTCCTCTTTTCCTGGTGTTGCAGTCATAGTTTACAGTTTTCATTGACCCGCTTGTAAATTTAATCCAGTAAATTCTTTCTCTGGCTTGCTTAAGGATTCTTCTCGACTAGTAAATGTAGTGTTTTTGATGACTGGTGAGAGATCATTTCATTTGTGATGCAATTCGTGTACTTAAATCTTGTTGCAGACTGTGCATAGGCATGGGTGGATTTGCAAACTTTTTGCCTGATACGATATTAAGATCTTTACATATTGGTTTGTCTTGATTCAGATTTTGTTGCGCATCCATCTTTGTATGGAAGAGTTTATGACCTCCAGGTGTTTCATATGTGTGTTAATAACAGGACAAGGAGATTTTGGAAGCCAAATGTCCAGGAGAAGAGGCTCTTTAGTTATATTCTAGACCGACACATTCGAGTCAAAGTTACGACGCATGCCCTCCGTTGCATAGACAAGGCTGGAGGCATTGATGAGTACTTGCTTAAAACTCCCTACAGTAAGATGGATACCAAAATGGGGCTCGTCTGGAAAGCAAAGATTGAGAAACTGTATGAAGAACTTGGAACTGCAGACAGATCTGAAGATGTAGTTGAGCTCGGACGGGGTCTGAAAACTTTGGCATTAGGTAAAGAGGATGGTCACAGGCAATTTAGGGATCGAATTCTTACTGCTTTTGGCAAACAGAAGCAGATTGAGCAAGCAAGTGCTGGGAAGGGGAAGGCAAGCTCGCGAGTCTCTGTCTCCTATATTATATGCTCGAATGATTTGAAAGAGAATTCAATTGTTGCTAACTATTGACTTATGAGATGTTACTGCTCTTAAACAAGTCACTTCACTTTTTCACACTTTTGGTTAAGTACTTGTAATGCAGAAGTTTGTCTCCTGAAGATAGACGTCCAGCTTTAGATGCCTTTGTTTCAAGATAAGATGGTATATTTTCATAGTTTCCAATATAGCTTTGAGTAACTTGCAGTGACATAATTTGTACTAGTTAGACAATTGGGCTCTTTCAGCCCGAAGTTAACAAATAAAGTCCGAGTTAATCTGATCATTAGGCTTTTGCTCACGTTTATGCAAAATAATATCATTTTAAGCCCCTACTTTGAAAAATATTATTTAAGCCTGCTTTGAGTTATTTTTATTCTTAAATTATACTTTTATTTCAATTTTATTTATAATGTTCGTTTCAATTTTATTTATAATGTTCGTTCTCGAGTTAGTCATAGACTTACATATTTTTAATAATATTCCTAAATGGAGCAAGTAAAAGAAAAAGAATACAAAATTATATTTGCTATATTTGTTAATTTTTCTAGTAATTCTTCGGATTGGATAAAAAATTTAAATTATGAATTATGATTTTTACTTCTCTTGACCAAGTATTTCTTCTCCAATTATTCAATTTGTTGTGTTAATAATCTTTTCTTCTCAAATATTAAATAACATTTTAAATTATTGATGACAGTTATAATTGTGATTATAATATCATAAATTTGCTTCCAATTGTATATTACACGTTGCCAACAATTATAATCATACCAATAATACTTCATTAGTTTATTAAAATTGCATTTTTTGTTACTTAAAAAAGAATTACGATTCTTAGCATTGTGGTTGTGGCCTACCAAGAATAATTGATATCCTCCTCGAAAAATAATGTTTCGTAAATTGTAATAGAATGAGATGAAAACGGAAAGTTTTATATTACGTTTCATTTTATCTTAAGCAGTTAAAATAAGAAACTTTCAATTCGGGAGTTTAGGATGAAACGTAAACTAATAAATACATACTTTCTAATATACCTTCAATAATTTTTCTTAATACCAATTATTTCTTCTAACTCTAACCTCCTTTTCTCCAGACTCATTTATTACTGTCCACAAAAATTGTATATAATTAATAATATTTTTATACTATTTCTCCTTACCCTAATGATAATATTTTTATATTATTAATAATAAAATGTATATAATTAATAATAAAATAAAAAATTTAATAATATTTTTATTAATGAAAAGTAGAAAATATATAAAAATAATTCTTTAATTGTTCGTATATATTTTTATATAAATAAAAATATAAATAAATTATTTTTAAATATAAATCACAAATAATAGAATAAAATAAAATTTATTAAATAATTAATAATAATAATTTATATAATTATTAATAAATTGTATATAATTAATAATAAAATAATAAACTTTTATTAAAAAAAAATTTATTATTTTAAAATTGAAAATCTGGAAAAAAAAATATTTGTTACGATTGTGACTTGAACCGTGACTTTTTAATTGGACATGATTTCTATTTTAAAATTATAGCGTTAAACCTCTTGTAACAACCATTTCAATATCAGGGTTATAATAGTCATTTATTATACATTCCATTCCATTCCATCCATCTTTCAAACAACATTTCACTACATTACATTATGAACCCTTTCATCCCTTCTAAATAACTTTTCACTATATTACATTCCATTCTATTATAAACTGTTCCTTTTTGTTTCATTCCATTCTATTAATTAACATTTAATTAAACAGACCTTAAGGTTTAAAAAATTATTAGACTTTCGTAAAATTTTTAAAAAATTGATTAAATTAAAGAATTTGAAATATAATTGGAAGAGAATGTTCTTATTTATCAAAAAATTTAAAGTTTAATTAAAAATAAATTGTTAAATAAAATTAATTTATTTATTTAGTTTTATCATAATTTATTAATTTATAAAACTCTACTAATTAATTAATTAATTAATCCGTTTTTATTAACAAAAATTATTAAAGTAAATCAAACAAAAAAGTTAAAACTGAATAAAAAAGTTAGTCAATTTAAAATTTTTACGATTTCTTTTTTGTTATTTATGATACGAAAGAGTGTGAAAATTTATTTTTTATAAATTTGATATATGATTTTTTCTAATAAAAATATAAAAGCATGTAATTTCCAAAAGAATATAAAATACATACAAAATGACGCAAACTTTCTCGCGAGGTTGAAACGGTATATATATAAGAAAGCCAAGCAGTAACTTGTCGCGCCAAATTTCGAAGTCATATTCGAAAACTCATTTTCTGAACTGATGCGAACTCGATTCCTCAACACCGATCATTTTGCCTCCATCAAAACCCTAAGCTTCCTCAATCTCCCACTCGTGAACTTACCTACTCCGGGTCTCTTCAACTTCGAAGAACATCTCAGTAGTTTCGGTCCCGTCGTTGATGCTCTTCCTCGAGAGATCGATGAATTTCCGATTGACGCAGCTCTCTCGAAGTTTGTTGACGAAGTAGTTCCTCAGTTTCTAGACGTTGATTTTGGAGGTCTCGATCGTTTTTGTCTTCTAAATGACAATCTAGGCGCTATCGAGGTAAACTGCGGAATTTATATCCTTTGTTTTGATTAGGATGCGTTTCGGTTTCTGTATAACATAAGTTTGACGATTATTCTGTGAAAAATGAGTGATATTAGTTTTAGTCTTCTTTGGTCCTTTTTGAGCTTGGTTAGTTTGTCGAAATCTGGTATTCTCAAACGGATCCAAACTTTCTTTAACTTATACTTAGTTGAAAGTGTTTGACTCTGTTCGGATCATATACTTTTGGTTTCTTAACTTTCCTGCAAGTGTAATTTTCAGTAGCTTGAATTTTTGAGCTTTGATGATTTGATGTTCCTAGGCGAAAGAAATGAAGATTCTGTGGTATTGTCCTGCAGAAGAATATTATCTATATCTTAACTTCATGTTTGTTTTTGTGGTTTTTCGTTTAAAGTTGTATTTAATTGCAGAAAGAAAACAGTGCCGTGGATGACCAGCATGGACGCACGTTGGAAATCATTCAGTTTGAGCAGCCAGAGGTCGACATGTTCTTGGTAAAATGGCAGTAGTTAAAGCATGCGGCTGTGTATACATTTTGCTCTGCTAGTGTTGTGATTTCATGCTTATCATATTTCGTGTTGTTTTTCAGGAGAAACCATGCTTTTCTGAGGAAGCGTCTGGGACAGAAATTCTCTCTAAAGTTCAAGAGATTGAGAACAATATGGTGAGTATCTAATCGTTCTGTAACTCTTATTTTCAATTGTTACATGATACTGGTGACTGGTGTTTATTGTGCACGGTAAAAGCTGCCAATCTATTTCTCTCCAGGTTATATTGATCCTTGATTTGGAATTTTCTATCTACAAATTTGATTAAAGTATATATCTTATCTTTCAGGAATTGTTCAATCTGGCACATGAAATTCAGTATGATGAAAAGGCTCGAGCATCAGTGTTTTCGGTTGAAGATGCTGCTTTGGAGTGCATGGACCAAGAAACAAGTTGTGCCCTGGAAGATGAAGCTTCTGATCAAAAGTTATTACAATTCTGCCATTACAAGTTTCCTCTTTTAGAAGTGGACGAGACCAGTCTTAGAACTTTCACAGAACACTCCATTGAAGAGGAGCTTGTTTCATTTCTTGAGAATATGTATTCAGGGTGGACTTCAAAGGACTTACCAGTTGTTGATCAGATGGAGCTGTTGGGTTCGCTACATCATGATACGTTGGATTTTCTTTCAAATGATGCTCTAGAGCAATGCTATAAGTCTGAGTTGGCATGTGTCGACAAATTCATTGGAGTGGACATAATAAGCTTGGTAGATACTGAACACTCCAGAGATGATTCAACAGATTGTTTTCCGTCTACGAAACCTGTTTTTGAGGAGTTCACATTTCTTGATGAGGACTCATGCCAGCTTTATGAAATATTCTTTGAAATGCAAGCAATAGATGAGCCAGGGACATGTCCTTTGATGTTCGGAAAGGATATGGACTTCAAGGATTTCAGTGAATTAATTGTTAGTCCTGAGCTTACTCTAGCAGATGAAACATTTAAATCAATGCCCATACCCACACTTCCTGACTGTGATAAGATGATGTCATCATACTCTATAGCCGAGGAGATGCTTACTCGACTTGAACCACATTCAATATCTGCATCTAATGGGATTTACTTGGATTGGCATCTTCTAGAGGAAGATAATTCAAGCATTAGAATTCTCTCCTTTTATCAAGACGAGTTGACTTCGCACTATAACGATCTTGATGAGGAATTTTTTGGTAGTGGAGAGCTAAATATGGACTTTATTTTATGTGATGATGCCCCTGATGCTCCAGATGCACCAAAAGCAGAAGAATATGAGGAATTACCAAATATGCCTTACTTTTCGAACAATCTGCCTCCGGTATTCGATTCATCGAAGACGTTGGATGACAAACATCTAAAACTAGGAGGTGGAGGGCAATTGGCTGAAAATGATGCTGAGAGCGCACCCTTGTTGTCCAATTCTATGTTGCACTTTAGTGATCTTGATTTCTTCTTAAATCCTGGAAAAGCTACAGCTAGGGAAAAAAATAAATCTATGGTCGAGGCACCTGGTATTAATGTTACACCTGCAGATCCTAAGGTGAATTTCTTTAGGCATGCAAATGCTTGATATAACTTTTTGCTTTGACCAAAAATTGAAATAAAGACACCTTTGCATAAATTGTTGTTCCTCTTCTTATCTAGGTCCCAACTCCAGATATACCACTTGAGTTGTTTCTCTTTTCAAAATGCTAGGTTTCCCCGGCTGGCAATATTGTCAACCTTTTCATTTCTGTGTTGCTTGCTCATTCTTGTACAACCATAACTTATTTGACCAATTCAATGTTAGGAAGAGCAATCTCCTTCCCTTATTTCTTCAGAAGCGATAAAGAACCAAAAGTTGGAGAACATGAAAAGAGCTATTTTGCTTGAGAACAAGCATGGTTTGAGGTCTTCCAAAGCTTCAGATGTAGCAGAAGCTATTTCTATGCCAATGCCAATTCTTCCCGTGCCCAGTGTAGTGAAATCTGAGCAGTCCTTCCCTAGGACCATAATTGTTGTCAACACTCAAAATTTTGAAAAGGAAATGATTGTATCAAGAAGAAATACATACCAAAAAATTCTTGCGATGGAGAAAGAAGGAGTACAAGTTGTGGAGCGTGACCTAAATTTCCCTGTGGATCTTATTATTAGTTCTGCAATTTGCTTAGTGTGGTATGATTGCAGGAATATTGGAAAGAAGGCAACAGACGAATATGAAGCTTCTTCATGCTTGTCATTGTGCATCGAGAATATTGCTACAAACATTATGACATGCCTGAGCTTTACTTTCAGCGGCTGTATTCTGGTAATTGCAATCAATCACTGATTATTCCATTTCAATCTATTACTATCAAATTGGATGTATTGATAACTAATTAAGAGCTGTAACTTCTGTCTTCAGTTTGCCTTTTCTGTACTTGAAGGTTTTTCATCATTGACTATCAAAACTTGATCATCGTCGTGTTTTTATGGCTCCATCAGATTCTGCGTCTTTATCATGATAACATGCTTACAGATGCAGGTGTTCTCTATCCAGTATGAGAGTTTGACTGTGGTTTAATAAGCCGACACAACTCTTAAATTGTTTAAAATAACATATAGTGGTATAGAGGATATCATAACAAGATTGAATGATGCTTGAACTGTGAAGAAGTCTTTCTTGGAATGCTCTTCCAGAAGCTGCTACTCGCAATCACCTTTTATACGCAAAAAGTGTTTTTTAATATGTTCAATCCTGCAGGTATTTGAGGGTGAAATTGGCTTCCTGTCTACAGTAATGGAATCCTCAGATGGACTCTATGCAGCAGCAGCTAGCCTGGGAATAGATTTTCAGCTCTTTTGTGCCTATTCATCAGAATTGACAGATGAAATTATTTTAAGCAGTATTTTGTATGCCACAAAGCAGCAGACCTGCCTATATCCTAGAATGTTGGAGTCAGAAACTCTAGCGGAATCATTTCTTACCAACTTTCCTTCAGTCAACACATTGACAGCTCACGCAATTCTGTCTTCCGGAGTTAAGCTTATTGAATTTCTTGAGTGGTCACACGATCGCAGGATCCTTGCGGTCCAGCGCTATCATATTCCCGATGAAAGTGTTGCTCTTTTCAGTTCTTTGTCTAGATATGGTGAAAGAGAAGACTCTAAATCCGTTGTGACAGATTGCTCTTCTTCCATGTCTTCCTATCTTGATTCAAAGAAGCATCGATTAAATGTTGATTCTGAAAGTAGAGGACAAGAATACATCTATAACAATCAAACGATGGACATTAATGTCGATCACATAAGGCAGTCTGAGCCATTGAATAAATTCCCTACTGACAAGGATGGTTATTCTGAAATATTTAGGCGAGACCATCATTGGATATCGAAGGATTCCGAGATGTTTGAAGAGTTTAAATGGCCTGATCAATCTATGACAGATGGGTTTTGTCAAAATCAGAAACAGATTATTGGAGGAATGGTAGATTTCTCTAATGAGTCTATGCCAAACGATTCTCACAACCTTGCCGGGCCACGGTTATTAAACAACGAGAAGTTGTTGGATCAGAAGCAAGGAAAGGAAGTAACTACCGGAAATCAATTTGAGAATCTACGCGAAGAGTTTATCGGTGAAATGATAGATCTCGATGATTTTCCTTTATCAGAAAAAGCTGTTCCTGGAGCAAACTTGTCATCTTGGCTGACCCAAATGGAGCGAGAATCCACAAGAAAGTCTAGAACGGTGGGAAATTATCCCATTTTTCCAAAGGCTTCCGAGATCGACTTGGAGTTAGATTTGTGGAATACTAAATATGACAGTGAAAGTTTGCTAGAAAACAATGATCCTGCCGAGATTGGTGAAAATAAAGACCACCCGCCTTTCAAACAGCAAAATAAGCTCTTCTGTGATGTCATATCTCAGCGATCTACAGAAACTTCAAGAGGGTTGTCATTTAAAGAGCAAATATCACATGGTGGTGTAACACCGCTTTCCAAAGCAATTCACTCTACCCATTTGCAGCCAGGTTCACCCTGGACAATAGAGTTCCTGAATAGAATCAGGGAGAAGAGTAGATTGCGGCAAAACTCCCTTCCAGCTAATACCTCTAGCCCAAGTATTGGGTTTACGTCAAGTAAGCCTAAAGCTATTAAGAGAAGGAGCCCTTCTATTCTAGAGTTTTTTAGGTACCAGGGAGGCAACGGTTCAAGGAAGATACAGCAGCAAAAGAAGCAAAAGCAGTCTACAAGAATATCATGCTCGTCCAAGAATGAAAGAACGCTTGCTCCCATACTTCCAACATGGACACCTGCTGATAAGAGATCGAGACAGGTATGAGACACTCACGCCTCCTCGTACATGTCTGTTCTTGGGTGTGCTGATAGGAACTCACTTTGGTGACAATGCTATGCAGACTCTATCCTTCGCTACAACGGAGAGCGGAAAACAAACTAAGCTGGTCTGGACCAATGGAAGTGCCCAGAGTCCCAAAAAAAAGTTGCGCACTCGATAATTCGAGCATTAGGAGCAATTTTGATGTGAAATGCATCAAAGTAGTGGTACGTTACATCAATCCTCATTATTCTTCTAGATTTTCCACTGAATGCTATGTATTGGTCTGTTTCTGTTGGTCAGAACACGGCTGTGATATCGCAAGCTTCTAACTTTAAATACCTATCTCTAGTTATGATGCATGATTTAGTTGAAGCTGTAGCCTTTACTGATAATTCTGTGTATCCATTTCCGGAAATCTGGTACCCCTCCCTTTACATGGTGTAACATAAATTTAACCACATTTAGTTACAGTTAGAAGTGCTTAATCCATTTCACCTTTGTGTCTGGCATAAGTTGGAATTGGGAGTTACTAAACGAGTCACAACAGAATTTTACCGTATATTTTTCAGTTCCGAAGGTTTGTGTTCATTACTTCTTGGACTGTTAAATTAGCTGCAGTTACATTTTCATACTTGAGGAAGAAGACTCGCTGCACGGCGAACTCTTCAATAACTTCTTCGGCTCTGCTTCAGTTATGTTACGAATGTCTTACACAAAGGATGAGCTAGTTCTTCTTCCCATTCCTGAAATTGCGTATGGTCATGACAAGCTGTTGCCTTTCGCCTTCTACCATTGCAAATTTGAGGCTCAGTTCAGAGTATCTCTCTTGCATTTCTTTTAACTCAGTCTCCATAGATAGATTTCTTTCCTTAAGCAGAGCGATTTCGTCCAAAAATTCAGCAAGGTCAGATTCATTCCTGTCAGGATAGTGCTTGAAGTTTCAGTCAGAACATAAAACAAAGCCAAAAGGCGGTAATAAAAACATATATCAGAACATTGTAAGGTGAATCATGTCAAGACAAAAGGAAGATTTATCTACTTATCACAACGAAGGATGAGGAATTCTAGTGGATACACCAAAATTTCTCAAGAACGCAAGTAATTTGAAGTGTAAGGAAAGAACTCAATTATACCTTCCAAGTTTTGGTATAGCATCCTCTTTTGTAGCCGGCTTGCTCTTTGTAGTGCTCCTCTTTGACTGTGGTAAATGTTGTACGGTATTTGCTTCCACGGAATTCTTGGCATTATCATTTCCTTCAACACATGCCAGCTTGTTTACCTTTTGCAGTTCATCCGTCAATTGGAGGATTTTCTTTTCAAGTGTTTCTTTCTGAAGCTCTTCGTTGGCCAAGCAATATTTTAATGTCTTGTGCTGAGTTCTAAGGCTTTCCATTTCCGATAAGAGGTCTTTGATTATTGTCTCCTTTTCCTCCTTAAATGACATTAAGAAAACTTCTTGCGTTTTCCCAGCTTCCTTCTTAGCCAATTCAAAATTTCTTTGTAGTTCATCCCTTTCTCTCTTTGAACTTTCTAACAGGGTGCATGTTTCTTCAAGTGATATTTTCATTTGTTCCAATTGATTTCTTAACTGAACATCTTGCTTTGAATGCTTAGTGACATCATTGTCTTCTTTGATGGGCATTTGAATTTCTGTCGTTGAGGCCTCTTGTTTTTCTTCTTCACACTTCACATCTTGCAATTGCTTCGACATATATTCTACTTCCAGGGACATCTGATCTACGAGTTTGAGTTTTATATCTAAATGAGTCGATAGCTCTTCCATCCTTGTTTTGTTCTGATCCTTAATTAGTACAAGCTCTGCAGCAGCTTTTTGAAGCTTGTCTTCCAGAATTTTGTTTTGCAAGTGCAACTCCTTCGCTTCAGTTATTGCTTTCATAGTCAGTTTCTCATTCTCGTCAAACTTACTTGCCATTTCCACAGAAAGTTTTTTAAATTCCTCTTGTAAACGCTCTGCTGTACTAGCATACTTCCACCTTGCCTTCCTCAAAGCTTCTTCTGCACGGATTGCTCTCTGTTCTTGCTCAATCTTGGCATGTGTCATGGCATCAAGATCATTTTCGAATCCTTCTAACTGCTTCTCTAGCTCTTTCTCCAATCCTTTGACCTGGCTTTCAAGTTCATTGACCAAAACCATGGATTCTGATAATTCTTGTGTTTGCTTCTTTAACTTCTCTTCTAACCTATGCAATTGCAACTCAAGTTCTGTGATTGTGGCTGCAGATTCAGCCCATTCGCGCTGTCTCCTTAGTTCTTCTATCTGGTTTTGCTCTAACTTGGAAGAGATAACATGATTTTCCTGTTTCAAGTCCTCATGGTCTTGGATGAGTCGTTCAATACAATTCTCTTTTTTTTCCCTGTCTTCTCTGTACATCTCTATTTCATTACTCAGGTCTGTGATCTTTTGCTTCAGTTCATCTAATTCACTGGTTTCGTTTTTATGGCCATCTATCCTCTCCAATTCAATGACTGCTAGTTGTTCTTCATACTCTTTCACATTGCATTTGCACCTATTCTCATCCTCATTCTTTCTTAACTCTAGCTTGTTGGAAAGAGAATATATTTCCATATTTTTTTGCTCCAACATTTCATCAAGATCTTGGACAGCAAGAATCAGCTCAGAATTAGAATCTTGTGTTTTCTGGAGTTGCATTTGAAGATTGGTCTTAGTATCCTTTTCATGAACGAGTTCTCGCCTGATTTCTTCTACCTTAACCCTAAGGTCCTTGTTCTCAGCTAGCAATTGTTTCAGCAATTCTTCTCCTCCAACAGATTTCTGCGAGGATTTGAGCTTTTCACATTCTAATTCGAGTGCATCTTTCTCCTCTTTAAGGTCTGCAATCTGTGTCGATAACTCATGTGCTCTTTTGTTCTCTTTCATAATCTGTTTCCGCAAAGACTGCATTTCCAGTGCTGTTAAGTCTGATTGCCTCATTAGGTTGGCTATTTCGGTTTTGAGTTTTTCAACAGTATCGCTTGAAGTGTCCTGTGATTCTCTTAGAACATTTTCTTCAAGACTGTTTGTTGAGTCAAATAAACTTCCATCTGAAGCTGAAACCAGCGACCATTCTGTGCTTGATCTTCGATGCAAACGATTCTTTGGAGTGATAAGGTTTAAACCCATAGTTGATCTGAAACTGCCCTCTTCTTCATTCTCCGAGCTCCTGTCCTGTCATATGATTAAGAAATGGTTTAGTTATAATCTTGTACAATAGGCTATCTGTAAGATTCAATATAAACTAGCCTGGAGTTCTGTCCTGCAAGAGAGAGCAACTACAGATGACATTAGACCTTACTTCAGCAAAACTTTCATTATTTCTGTCTTTCTGGTTCATTTGGCTCTTCATGCTTACATCATTGGATTCTCCATTGTCCTCAATGTATCTGAGATTATATTCTACTATTAGTCATACTTGTAGAAAAAGGGTTTACAGCATAATTCAATCAAGGAAGTAAATCACAACAAAAAGAGGACACAGTATGCTAAATGAGCAGTGTGTATTCATCTTGACCTTTGATCAATTCCACCCTCTATCTTTTGGATTGTCACCTGCTCCAATGTTGAGTTCGAGTCAGTGAAAGACAAAAAAAACGTAAATGAATAAATTTGAATTTAAAGAACTATATTCAGCCAAGAAAGGCAATCGGTTAAAATTCTTTGTTCATATGGGTGTTGAGTTGGGGGGTTGAGAGCTAGTCAAGAAAGCTAGAACTAACATTTAGAACTGCTCCAGAGTTTGCGAACTTTAGAGGGAGAGTAACGGTCATTGGCTCAGCTTCATCGGCAAATTCTGCAAAATCAATAGAAGCTTCACCTAGATAAGCCGATTTTGATGAGCCCTGCGAAAATTACATAAAACAAATATCAACTATGACGGTTAACAAATTTAAACTGAGAGAAAATAGGAAAAATCTCAGAGAGAGTTACTTATAACGTACACTGGAAACAATGAAATGATATATTTTCTCATGAACCTTTCCAGTTTTTAGCTCCTTCACAAATTTCACCGTTACATAAACAGGCTTTTCCCATGTACAGGTTCCATCCTGCGCTGCGGTTTTCACTAGTTTGAATGTTGGCTTTCCAACATCCGCTGGCATCAGAGATACAAATAACGTAGGTGTCTTCGACTGTGGCACCTGAAACGTAGATCCTAAACAAGGTAGCTACTTCTCTACTAATTGTGGGAGAAACTTAATGAAATTGCCAACAGAATGTATGCCACTACAATTACCTATCTACTAACAAGGTTACCAATGTGGTTAAAACAAACCCACTTATGATTCAACGACAAGGTTTGCCGGTTAAACAGTAGTACCTGGGTTGCCTGAAACTGCAATTTGAAGACCATTTTGATCTTGATCTTTTTCTTTTCGACCCTCCATGACTTGAACATTTCTATACTTTGCTCTGGATGCTCACAGAATCTTCATAGAAAGGCTCCCTATCACAACTTGTGACAAATTTTGTCTTCTAGGTCTGGATCCAAACAATCAATGTAAGGTTTATCACAAATTCCCAGACCCAAGGACAACCAGAAAGTAACAAGAAGTTTATAGTTATGGTTCTTTCTTGCCTTTGTAGTTTACAATTAAGATAGTTCAGAGAGTTCGGACATAACCGAGGTTGACTTGGATCCAAAACTGAAATGAAACCGTTACAGGAGTTAAAAAACTGAAATGAAACCGTTACAGGAGTTAAAAAAAAATACTGAAGTAGAGAAGCTTCTGTATCTTAGTAAAATCATGTTTTTTTTTTTTCTGGGCAGAACACAGCTGGACTTATTAAAGTTTTCTTTTCATTGCAGTAAGGCACGAGGTGAGCATGTCGAAATTACATAGATGACCCTGTACCTTCGGTGGTGAGCCGTTCTGTACATGCGATAACAGGAATATAACTTGTCTGGGGAAAAGAATTTTGAAGAATGTACATGTAAGCTTTTATGTTCTATTTAGTATACCTACGCTTTTCTTTTTTTACCTTTTACTTTTTGTGAAAATGTATTTGCCTATGAAGCTAGTTGTCTTCTGGTGTGGGGTTTGCACGTATAGAGAAAGTAATGATAGCCTAAAAATTAGAATTAAGAGGAAATTAGGAAAATTTCTGTTCAATAAGTAAAAGTTCTCCATTTCCAGTTAACAAATGCATATGAAATTTAAAAGAAAAAGAATGAAATTTTATACATAGTATTTTGAGTACATTCTGCAACTCGTAGAACAGAATCTGTAATTTTGCTTACCCGATAAAACCAAACTATTACATTCTTCCTATTTACGTACAAGTGTTGTATGGATCTGCATTTGGTCAAATTTTGAGACTAAAGCAACCTAGAATATGTACAGGACAAAACTTGAATCGTAGTAGAATATTGCAAGAACTGTACGTGAAACTCCCGTAGGAAGATCAATAATGTAGTAATAGGGCAACTAGAAACGTTAGATGGATTGTTTGCGCATTGAGACACACCATACCTAATTGCCCCCAAGAAGCAGTTGCTCTTTGCCTTTATGTAGCGAAAAGCTACTTTAAAAAGTCGAACGTCTCCTCGGATCAGGGCAACAGTGCAAGTCACATAAGTGGATCAATTAATTCAATCTTTTTGGGGACCCATTAATTGCTGTGCCATAGTTGTTGTCAAGTCCCAGCAAGTTGCTCTATGAATGAGTGCACATGTTCCCATGTGCTTCTCTCCCCATCCTTCACTCATTGTAGCTTTTATATCCATAATCTGATGGAAAAATCTTCTGTTGGTTGATTTCGTAGGATACTTGAGGATTCTTAAGTTTCTCCTCTGATTAACTATAGTATTATGTTTAACCACCTTTGGACCAACCTTGGGTATCTTGTAGTTTGCAAGTCACCTTATCACCTTATGTTTGTGTATATTTGCAAGTCACCTTATCACCTTATGTTTGAGTGTGTGTGTATATATATATAGGATAATCACGTGACTATCTATGTTTCATATATAGTTATATACAGTAAAATGTGGATCACTTCAGTTTTTGATGTTCTAGCTCGAATTCAGAATTGCATTATTTGGATTGTCTTGACGGAATCGTGCTACTTTAGGAAATTATAAATTGAAGTTAGATAATTGTTGTTTTTCATTAAAAAAATTATCCGTGCATTATATTTGATCTAATAAATATTTGCAAATTTTAGTATATTTGTATTTTCAGTCAATTGTTCGATTTAATATTTTTAGATAAATAAGTTAGGAGGCTTTTGAAAACTCAATTACCTGGACCACCCTTAAGGACATCTGATTGTTGTTCTGTCGAATATGAGGGAAGCATATGATACTAGGAATATACCTTATTCCCTTTACATGTCTTTAAATTTCACCAATCTGTATTCCCATAGTTATAAATCTCAAATGTTACTTTTTGTACATGCTTCAATCCAACTGGAATCCAATTTCGTAAAGGCGTTTTGGTGAGGTCATATCCTGTCCAGTTTTGGACATTAAATATTTCTCTTGATTAGTTATATTTTTAAAAAAAGTTTAAGTGAGTAGCAGTTTAAACCTTTCTAACGTCGCTTGTCCCACTAATTTTTTAGCTCACTCTTGAGTCATAAGGTGATATTGTCACTTTTTACATCCATGCCTTAAAGTAATATCTCGGATCTATACACTTTGGAGTCATTGATTAGGTTCTATATTCTTAGATTAGTTGCAGCAGATGGGACTTTCTTATCTTACTTTGGCATTGTTTAATGCCATACACCACAACTTAATTGCCAACACCTAAATTGATTATCTGAATTATTGAAATTATATGAGTCATTTATATTATTTAAATGACTCATATAATTTAACTAACTGAAGAAATTAACTTAATAATGAATATTGAACTTTTAATGTAAAAATATCTTATCACAAATCACTAGGGAATAAAGAGGAATCAAAGCTAAAATTTTAAGCGTGGGAGACTCTTAGGAAATCTCCCTATTACTTTAACCACACAAAAGAAATTTATATTAACAATTAAAGAGAAATGAGATAGTAGGCAATTGGTCATCAATTGAGTAATTTCTCTAAGGCTGGTTCAATTCTATTATAATATTTTAGTTTTAGCTACTTAATTTTGGATTTTATATTTTTAGATGAAAATAAAAGTTTATTTAGTTGTTAATATTAATACATTTATATTTTTATTATTGACAATAACAAAATACTAAATTAAAGTCGAAAGTTAAGAATTTATTACAAATAAAAATCTAATATTGTATATAATATTTATTTATTTTTAAAACTTTATGCATTATGAAGATATTTGAAATTTTTATTTAAAATTTTAAATATTAGCTACATTTAAAATTAAATTAAATAATTAAACTATATTATTTATAAATTTTATGTAAGTTCATATATGATAATTAAATAGTATTTATTTAAACAATAATAAAATCAAAAATAGAAAAATAAAATCTCTTTATATAATTTTAACAAATCTTTCACTGAAATTTAAAATATAAATATAATATACAAAACAGAAATGAAACCAAATATAACATAAAATATTTAATTTGCAGTTGAATTTGGTTAATAAATGTTTGATTAATTTTCAAGCACTTTTGTTGCTACTTTACATAAAGACTAAATTTAACAAACCTGACGGAGACCTCAGACCTTCCTTTGGAAATCATACCATCGCCTCCCTTTCCATAACATTCCCCCATCAAATTTCTGTCACAAACTGAATTGGAAGAGTGTCGGCGTTTGTATAAAGTTCATGGCGATCATTGGTGGCAACCACATGCTGTTGAAAACAACATTTCCGTGGGCAAAATGGGTACATACCCCACTCAGATAGAGCCTATACGAGTGTCCTCTCTACAGTCTACTCTTCATTGCACCCTTTTAACACTACTTTCTCTTATCTTAATGAAGGATTTATTAGGGAATGATTGCATTAGACTAGACTAAGTGCTCATTGACTGGAAGATACGAGTGTGAAAGTTGAAGAAGCAAAAATCATTTCACATCAATAACCAATTGCTGTTCTCACCAACTCAAAGCCCACGGCGACGAGGGGAGTAGCGCAAGTACAGGTAAGCGGCGATTACTTTCTCAGTCACAGATCTAATTTAATATCGGTCCCATTATAAAGCAGCCAGCCATGTTGCAAACATGAAGATGGGAATGGTACATTGACATCTGCAAATAAACACAGAAGAAAAGGCAAGCATTTCATTATAATCTATATTCCCATAGTTATAAATCTCACATGTTACTTTTTGTACATGCTTCAATCCAACTGGAATCCAATTTCGTAAAGGCGTTTTCCAATGTAATGATTGCTAAGAACATTTCATCCATGAAGTTGGTGAGGTCATTTCATGTCCAGTTTTGGACATTAAATATTTCTCTTGATTAGTTATATTTTTAGAAAAAATTTAAGTGAGTAGCAGTTTAAACCTTTCTAACGTCGCTTGTCCCACCAACTGTTTAGTTCACTCTTTGAGTCATAAGGTGATATTGCCACATTTTACCTCCATGCCTTAAAGTAATTTCTAGAATCTACACACTTTTTAGTCAGGTTTTTTTTTATATCCTTTTCATGCATACTGTATAAATCTTCAAATTGATCATTAATTAGGTTCTATATTCTTAGATTCGTTGCAGTAGATGGGACTTTCTTTTTTTAGTTTTGCAATCTTTAATGCCATACACCACAACTTAATTGCCCACACCTAAATTGATTCAATATGAATTATTTAAATTATATGAGTCATTTATATTATTTAAAATAAATTTAATATACTTACTTCGAATTGAAATAATTTGTTATACATTAATTTTATCAACTTTATAAACCAATTTTTTTGGACAAATTTTCTTTTTTCATTCTGTAACTAAAGTTTGTAAGTGTCTTTATATAAATACAAAATTTAGTGTCTATATAATATATTTCTGCCTTATCTCTACTAGGGTTATACATACAACTGAGATAGAAATCGAATAATTCATGGTTCAAAAATGTTGAATCTCGTCTCAATCATCATTTGTAAGGACTATTCAAGAAAGCTCTGAATATTCCTTTCTATAACTCTTTTCTATATTGATTTTTAATATATATATATATATAAAGACGCTTACAAACTTTAGTTTTTTTTATATAGGTCGAAAAGGACAATATAATTTATGAACATTTGATTAAACATTTGCTTATTTTTTAATTATTAATTTATTAAATGGAAAATTTATTGTGTATATATATTATTATATTGGCCTTGGCCCTTTCGGCCTATTGATTCTTAAACATACATGCCAAAGACTATCACCAAAAATGGACTAAATCGCAATAATGCCAATAGAGAAGCGAAACACACTCGGTAACTGAAAGTCTTCGCTAAATTGAAATGACGATGGCACAATCATGGCCAGATAAGTCTTAGCAAGACCTTGTACGCAGCTACAACATTCGAATTGGACGGACGTTAATTAAAGAGGTTGGGGTCTATGTCCATCTACACCTCTACCCATTGATTGACAGATACTTTGAATGGTCCATCTCCTCGTGTGATTTCATAGATGACTTCAGCTAAGACAGCTCCAATCCCACCTGTGATTCTTTGCAGGATGAAAAATAGCCTTCTAAACGACGTAGTAGTAGTGTTATGTTTCTCCGACATTAAGATTTACGATTAATAACACCATGCACCTTTTAAAATTTTTAATTTAATATCAAAATTTTACATTTTTAAATTTTATTTATTATTTTTAAAACTTTTATAAACTAACTCTAAAAATTATTTTGTATAGATATATATCTATTAATTAAAATCAACGTATTCAGTGCATAGGATTTCCCGCTTTGTCAAAGTATGAGAAGTATTATAACGTACGTAGCCTTCCTTTTATATTTTTATAATGAAGTTATTTTTATGACTTAAACTTGTAATTTTATGATCATAAAAGAGTAACTTTATCAATTACTTCAAAGCTCACTCTCATCTATTTATTAATATAATTAGTAAAATGATATTCTGCATTGATTAACATAAATTTTGAAAAAATTAATTATTAAATTAAGAATTTTTTAAAATTTGACTATGAATATAAAAAATTTTAAATACTTTTAATTTATTCTCTTTAAAAATTATTATATATTTTTTATATCACTTATACTATTTGATAATTTTGAATTATTTATTTTACATGACACAAATTAAAATAAATGTTATGTCACTTAATACTTACATGAGCAATTCTAGGTTAATTTATTATTTTTAATTAAAATTAATATAAAATATAAGCGATATAAAAATGTAAACTCAAAAAAATAAATAATAATTAAAAAAATCAAAGACTAAAGTATAAAAATAAATACATACTTACTACTTACTCTAAGATTTAACCTTTTATAACTCAAAATTATCAACAAAAAGAATAATTATATTATAAATATTTGCGGATCCAGAGGAGACACGAAACTGAGAGAGCACCAAATTCCAGTAATGCTACCGAATGATTAGGTGACACGCGGCATCGATCCAATCATTTGGGAGATCGCTATATCTAACGGTCAATGTCGTTGGAATTAACTCGCTGGAAGAGATAAAAGATAAACAAACTTGGTAAGATTAACTTGGTTTGTTTGGAGCTTCGAGAGAGAAACTAAGGAGAAGCGAATCAACGATCATGGCTATAACAGCAAAAGCACTTCCTTTCACTTTCATCGCTCATGTTTTGGCTGTGGCCGGTGCTGCTATGGTCTTAGTTTGGTGCATACACTTTAGAGGTGGATTGGCTTGGGAAGCTAAGAACAAAAGTCTCATCTTTAATGTAAAGCTCCTTCTTTTCTGTTTCTATGTCTTTTATGGCTTCGTGGGTATTCAGTGCTTTTCCCTGTATTTGCTGCCTTTGAGCTCTCGTGCTGCTTCTGCGTATCGGATTTTGGCTTCTGGGCTCTGTTTTTTTTTTTTCCTCTTGCTTTGTATGTTCTTTTTTCTCCTGCTCTTTTGTTAAATCTCCAAATCAGAACTCAAGATGTTTGTTTTAAGGTCTAATCTATGCTAGGGTTCGGTTAATAGTCGCTTATATAGAATCTTTGGAGTTTCCATTATCGATACAATTTTTAACAGGATTTCTACAGTCTCTTAAGCTCTGGTTTTTGCTTCGCATTGCCTTCTGTTGAGGTTTTCATGGTTGTTTCTTTCTATGGATTTTGGTGTCATCCATTTGACTTTGGATAGCTTGGTTTTCTACATTCACACGCCTCTTGCTTGGCATTTTTTTCAAGACACGGGAATCACCCATTGACTAGGAAATGGCCTAATATATTTGCTTGGAAAAGCTGGAGCAACTTCATTACTTTAGCAACTATTACGTGTACTGAAATGGGTTTGAAGTTTTCATTTCTGGGAAACATGTTGATTTTGCTGGACAATTAGGGACCCTTCTAAGGATGTTCATGTGTTTAGCTTGTGTACCTAATTCTTTACTTGGACAGTAGTTTCAAAGTTTTCTTTTACTTCTTTAGAGTCCAAAGTTCTAACTTAACTTGTCTACCTACCAGCACTTGTTAATTACGGTCAATGGCTCGCTTCTATCTTTCACTAAGTATTGGTGGCCCAATCTAGTTAGTTAACTCTTATTCCTTTCAACGATGGACATTCATTCTACTCTTAAGGATGTTCATGTGTTTAGCTTTTGTACCTAATTCTTTACTTGGAAAGTAGTTTCAAAGTTTTCTTTTACTTGTTTAGACTCCAAAGTTACTTAACTTGTCTACCGACTAGCACTTGCTAATTATGTTGAATGGCTCGCTTCTTTTTCACTAGGTATTGGTGGCCCAATCTAGTTAGTTAACTCTTATTCCTTTCAACGATCAACATTCATTCTACTCCCCTCATGATGCTTGCATGAACTTAATTTTAGCACACAGCCTATTATGATTCTAGTATCATATGAACTTAATTTTAGCACACAGCCTATTATTCAAGTGAATGTTCTCTCTTTTTCATGTTTTTCTTTTCTCGTCCTGTCCAATATTTAACTGTTGATTCTCATTTATGAAAAGCCAGGGAAAAGTGAAAAAGAAAAAAGAGAAGAGAAGAAAGTGACTTCATTGTGTTATTCTCTACTGAATATGTGCTCAAACTGATTATTGAGAGTTGAATTTTTATTCTGTTCTTTTGGTCTCAGATTCATCCCGTCTTGATGCTGATCGGATTAGTGATCATAGGAGGTGAAGGTAATGAACCACCTTTTACAAATTTTGTCAGTTAAATCTTTGCTAGCAACAAAGTGTAATTTTCTAATCAATATCTAGTTCTAATTCTCCCTCTGCTTTTGTTGACTTCATTTTCCAACTGAAAAGTTCTGTAAATTGTGTATGCAGCCATTATAAGCTACAAGTCACTTCCTTTGAAGAAAGAAGAAAAGAAACTAATACACCTGGTTCTGCACGCCATTGCTCTTATTCTGGGTATCATTGGCATATACACAGCATTCAAGTTCCATAACGAGAGCTCCATTGCCAATCTCTACAGCTTACACTCCTGGCTTGGAATTGGAATCATTTCTCTTTACGGTATTCAGGTAAAAACATACCATATTATCTAACGTTCCAGGATGTTTTCCCATTCCATTCATCAAACACTAACACAACATGTTTAATTTACAGTGGATATATGGTTTTATAATTTTCTTTTACCCTGGAGGGCCAGCTGGACTTAGGAGTGCATCACTTCCCTGGCATGTATTATTTGGACTTTTCGTCTACATTTTAGCAGTTGCCAATGCATCTATTGGGTTCCTGGAGAAACTGACATTCCTGGAGAACTCTGGCATTGCCAAGTATAGCGCTGAGGCTTTGCTTGTTAACTTCACTGCAGTTGTTACCATTCTTTATGGTACGTTTGTTATATTATCCGTTCTTGGTCAATCTCAGGCAGAAGATGACTATAATAGCTACGCGCCGATATAATGTAATTATATCATGTTATGTACCAAATGAGTGACTTCTTAATAGAAGCTTAGAAGATGTATCAGTATATATCCTGTAACGGACTTTATATGAAATTTTCTGTAATTAGACGAAGCTTACGAAGCTTACCTTGTACCTGTGTATAATTAAACCAGGGACTCTGCTTTCAATCCTAGTTATCTCCAAACTGTTATTAAATCGACTGCTACTAGTAGTTTCCATCTCCAAGGCCATTGTGAATCAGTTCTTTGTGTGGATTGATGCATATTGTATGACACTGAAAAGCAACTTTTCGTTGCATTTCTAGTTCAGTACATTTTCTCAAGTTTAAGTTTGCAACACCCAAGAGCGCTTGTTTTGTTTATACAAATTGCTTGAACTTTAACTAGGAGAAGTAATAAAGTATAGAACAGCTTTATTAAATGTTGACATTGGTTTACCTATTCATGTTGGTAGAGAATGGAACTTAAATGTACAAGAAAGCCTATAGATTGATAGAAGAACTTAGGCGCATGTCCCAAATCTTTGAAAGAAAAAGCAGTTCAAGCAAGTTTGGATAATGATAGAATGTTTTCTTTTTTGTGGGTTTGACTATGCACTAAGAGGGATCAAATCTCCTGTTCCGGTTATGATGTTCTTATCATATTCTATTAAATTTTATCTACACATTTACATGAACTCTATATAAATGTATGGATGAAATTTATTAGAACAAAGTAAAGTAACTGAAACAGAGGATTTGATATGAGGCTAAGCACATTAATTGATTTGGGGATTCTGCGTATTTTTATTTGAGCAGAAAAGGCATCGAGTTAGATTGAGTTCAGATTGAGCTCGTGCATTTGATCTATAGGTGTCCAAAAGTTCAACTTGATTTGAACAAAGCTGAAAATTTTGAAAAAAGATTAAACTTTAAGCACTTCATTTTATCTCACCCATTTAAGATTATAAAAAATTTCTTTATATGATTAAAAAAATTAAAAATCTTCATATCTTTCTCTAGACTTTTTTTATAAAAAAATTAAGTAAAGGAGCTTATTGGTATTAATGCATTGGAAATAGAAAATTAGTTCAAATTTAACTAAAAATTAACATTTAAACTCTAATTAACTAAATTCGTATTTGAACTTAATACAATTTTTTAGATTTGACTGACCATGATAATTAATTTAGATCTTAACTGATTTTTATAAATTAATAAATTAAATCATCTTTAATTAGAATCGAATTTGGCCCTTGCTTCATCTTTATCCGTTAGCAAGTGCTCATGGCATCCTATGTGTCTTCCGCAGACATTTCTTAGACAATAGTACATTAGAACATCATCTCACAACTAAATGTATTAAAAACAAGGACTTTGTTGCAGGCCAGTTTGTTTCTTCTTTCCTTTTAGTATTTTTTAAGACTAAGCAACCAACTAACATTATCAGAATCATCACAAAACAAAACCAGAGTCAACTGAAAATTTAGCAGAAATTCAATCAGAAGTACCCTGAAAGTTCTTGGAATGGTCTGTCAAGTTCGTCAAGAACAGGAAGTTGGAAACTTTTATTTTTCAAGTTTATATGGTCACTGCTAAAAGTAACTCCATGGAAGAACAGCCTCTTGATCAGATTAAATTCCATAACTATAAGACCTAATTAACATGAACTTTTGATGAAGAAGACACTAGAAGGATTACAAATTTTGATTATTTGGGACTTAGTCAGAGATCATTCTGCGTTGAAGTTGCTTGAAAATTTTTCCCTCAGATATAGAGAATATCACTGTTCATGTTGAATCCACTGCACACATCATCTCCTGAGCAAAAATCGATGAACTCGTTTGCTGTACTCTGGTCATCGAGCTTGAATTGGGACATGAACACATCACTTGCAGAGACCTCGCTTATCGAATTATGGTAAAATGGTTCCTCGTCCAAAGGGTAACCATGTACAAAACTGTCTCCAAAGCTTGGATTCTCTTGGAGGCCACCTCTACAAGCATCTGCTTCAGATATAGTTGCGAAGCTGTCAAGTGAAAGCCACTCGGCGAACATAATCTTTGGGAAGGAGCTTCTGTTTGGGGACTGAAACATCTGTGGAATTGACTGGTCTAAATCAGTTGACACTTTCTCGAGAAATTCCAGTGATTCGTAACATGGGATTTGCATTCCAGGTTTTATCGGAGAGTCTAGAGGTTGCATGTTGTGTGAGTTTGGACTGCTGGAACATGGAGTTGTGCTATTGGAACCATGGCCTTCTGCTTTCATCACCTTCTTCTTCAAATATGAATGCCAATAGTTCTTGATCTCATTATCTGTTCTTCCAGGCAAATGATGTGCCATTTGAGACCACCTATCAGTCAGAAAGATTGGTTTTGATAATTAGCTTCTTTACTGTAAATTGATCGAGTTCGGACTCTACTTCACTCGTTATCAACCCTAAAAATCTCGTAAAAGGTGTTTTATCATTGACAATCCAAGTCAAACTTCTTTCATAGCTCTAAAGGAGATGTCAAGAAAACCAACACAATCGATCGAGCACATTAATCAGATAGGATAAAGCTTATTTATTATTCTGAGCTTACTTGTTGCCTAACAGGCGATGAAGGGTCAGGATTGTCTCCTCCTCTTGAGTTGAAAACGTTCCTCGTTTAAGACCTGGTCTCAAGTAATTGATCCATCGTAGCCTGCAACTCTTGCCGTTCCTCTGCAAACCTGCATGCCAATAAATCCGAAACACTCATCAATGTGGAATTTTTAGTTGTTTCTGTTACACTTCTCAATCATTATCAACTATACTTTTAGCTTGTTTCTTCTTCCAAACCCTTTGATCTTTATCATAAACACAAAATGCTGATCAAATGTTTACAGAACTTCTAAGGATTCTGGTCTTGATATTTGTTTCACATGTTCAAAATCGAATCTTTTCAGGTTTTGTTTCTTTTTCTTGTACCATGAAAACCAACCCATACAGCAACTCAGTGAACACTGGACAATGCAGTGAAAATACAGGTGTGGTACTGTAAAATCAAGAAAAAGAAAAAACTAGAACTCACCGGCATTAATGGGGACTGAGCTCCAGCAACCATGACCATACTTGAGAACATAGTTTCTGAGTCTATGGTCTTCTTCAGGAGACCATAAACCTTTTCTGTGCTTTGGCTTTGGCTTGTCTGAGGACTTGCAACCCATTTTCACTCACAGAATCACACTTTTCTCCCTTTCTGATAGAGATTTTCAGGATCAGAGAAAGAGAGGCTTTTCTGATGGTGCAATGGCAATGAACAGCCGACCATAAAGGCATTGGTATATAAAGGAAAGAGTAGGTGCAAGTCTGCCATATTGTGATAGACAATGAAATTATTAAAAATACAAACTAATTATTATTTTTGTTTTACTCATATTTTTTAGTACCTAATTTGAAGGTGTTTACTTTTTATACACAACCAAGTAGTGCATGCATGGACCACAATTTCTTACATCCATTTCATACTTTAATTGTGGTTATCATTAACATCATTATAAATTTGTAAAAATAAAAATATTTTAAAAATTATATCGGGTTGTATTTAAGTTCGATTAAATACACTTATATCTCTCTCACACACACTTTCTTTTTTTTTATGCAATCAATTAAAAACAACGTCTCTACTAGTTAGACGTAAAGTTACATACTATTGGACTTTTCCGTATCTCACGTATCAGTTAGATTAGAAACGAGATAATCCCTAAATCATCAAGTTAAGTATTCTTTGAAAAAGTATATTATTTGTGGGATATTAGGTAAACTTAATAGTTTATTGGAATTGTATCATGTCTCCACTAAACAATGTTTAGAAGGAGATTAGATAGATAAGTCTTGTAGCTGAACATTAACGAAACTTCATATTCTTCAATATCCTGTTGTCAGACAAAGGCTGTGTGTAACGATTCTGAGTATCTCAATAAACTTGAAGATACAAACTGTTTCCTTAGATGTTGACTTATGTTTATGTAACACAGACATGTCTACCTATCTATCATCTTGTTTAATATCATCTCTCAAAAAAGGGTTTCTATTGGACAATTTAGATTTATGTTTTACAAGATTTTTATTTTTAATTTTAAAAAAATTAACGAAACCGACTCGTGGGCCAACTCATTGTCATCCTTATGGACGTAAACTAATTAAATTCGTTTTACATAACGATTCAACTCAGCTCTTAAATTTGAATTAAACTAATTAAATTTAACTAAATAATAATTTATTTGTAATTATCTTAAATTATTAATTTAAGTCAAATTTAATTAATTATATTCATTTTGTGTGTATCAATGAGTTTTTTTAATTAAAATTTTTCTTAAACTATATAAGAGTTGTATTTTTTTTCCCGAAAACAAAATAATTATACATTTATTATCTTATATATAACAATCTTCTAGTTTTTCCTGTTTGAATTGTACGAGATCAAATCTCTCCTAAACCGAAGCATTAAGTTCAATATCAAATAATCATTAGATCAAATCTCTCCTAAAATAAATCATTAAGTTCAATATCAACTAATCATAATATCATTACTTAATCATTGCTAATAATTGGCATTCTTCGGTTCACCAGTTCATGATATTAAAGTACTCGGAAGTTGAAATGGTAAACTATAACATGATAATCCCTTTTGGGACAGATTGAACATTAAGAATTAGGAGCAATAAACCCTTTTTGTTTTGCATTTCATCTTCGATGATTCTTGACCAATCGTTACATTAGGAGTTTTTCTCAAGATATGATAATATTAAGTCAACCCTAAATCCTATTCGTCTTCCTGGAATATAACTTAGTCGTCTCTTTAGGAATTAAAAAATTCGTATAGTACTCATGCCTAATGAAAAGGGTTGACCTTAGTTTTTGTAGTGTTTATTATTCCGACGTTTTCAAAATTGGACCGGAAAAATAAATTAGTAAAACAAAAAGTTTAAAGTTTAAAAGGTTCAATTAATAATAGATCTTCATAAAATTAGTTAAATAATGAAAAATAATTGAAAAAATTATCCTTACTTATCGAATTCAAAAAGAAGACTGTTAAATAAAAGTTAATCGGTTTATTAAGTATATAAAAACCGATTAGTTTACAGAAAATAGTCAATCAATTAATAACCTGATTGGTTCTTAACAAAAAAAAAACTAAATCAAATCGAAAAGTTAAAAATTAGACTAAAGAGTTAGCCGGTTTAAGATTTTCACGATTAAATCAGTAGAACTGTTTAGTTCTTAAAACATTGGTTTAAATTAATTAATTGGTTTATTTAGTTTATAAAAATTAATTAGTTTACAAAAAATAGTCAATCAATTAATAAACTGATCGGTTCTTAACAAAAAAAATTTTAAAAACTAAATAAAATTGAAAAGTTAAAAATTGAACTGAAAAGTTAGTCGGTTTAAGGTTTCCACAATTAAATCAATTCGGTTTTTAAAACATTGGTTTATTCAGATATAAAAAACTAATTATATAATCAATTTTCAGAATATTATTATTAAACAAAAATATTATTTTATTAAGTATTAATTTTAGTATTCATAATACTCATAATTATTAAAATTTGGCTTTTCCTAAGATTTGGAACAGGTGCTTTACTTTTGCTTACATACTCATGAATTGAATCCCAGTTCTTTCTGACAGCTGACTGTAGAGTTAATTAAATTTCCTTGTAGCTAACAAGAAGACATAATTGGTAATAAATTACTGAACTGTCACTAACTTGAGACAAAGTAATGAATGTGTATGACAGGAACCTGATAACTTCAGAAAGAGTTAAAAACACAGAGCAGTCAAATATGATTGTATCAGAATTTATGAGATGATGTATCACATCCCATATTATTATTTTGGATTATATTAAATAAAATTTTCGGTTTATATAATTATTTTATAAATCATATATTTCAATTAAATAAATTAATGACTCAAAGTAAAGTAAGAGGTTTTTTACAAATTATAATTTTTAAATAACGAATTTACAAAATACACGAAATATTAATATGGACTAACGAAATGTCAATAATACGGTAATTCAATTTAATACATAAAATAAACATGAACCAATTAAATTAATAATTTAGATAATATTATAATAAATTATTATTTAAATCATATATAATTAGTTCAGTTCAAATTTAAGAGTTATATAACTAATATTTAATTAATATTGGTGATATATTTATGTCATATTTAATTGTTTTTTTACTGAAATTTAGGAGAATGAATTTAAAAAATAAAATTTAAAAAATGCTTTTTGAGAATTCTAAGTTATTTTTAAAAAAATATCTTAAAGTAATGTTTTTCCCTCTAAGGTATAGAAGGTATTTATGTTTTTTTTACCCAATAATTGCATAATAAACCCATCAGTGTTAAAGCTTATAATAAGAAACTTAAATAACCCACATCAAATCCTCTATTCTAATTATTCTGTTCCATTAAATCTCATTCATACATTTATATGAAGTCCATGTAAATATGTTGATGAGATTTAATAAAACATAATAGAAATTCCATAACCGGAATGGAAAATCTGTTCCCTAAATAACTAAACCATGTAATTATTTATTGATAATTACAACTTGAGAATGAGTTAATTACAATACCAAGGTGGGCGGTGCTAATTAAGTGTTTTAAGACTAAGTGATTTGGTTATGTGCTATAGGAGCAGGTGTTATTAACACACTAAATTACTAATTATCCCTCTGGAAGTCATTAATTATTAAAAAACTGTGATGATGTCTCATTACTCTCTATGCTTTTGCCTGGGAATCAAACTTACAGGCTCAGGAATTGCTGATCAAACCTTGGAATCTCTCTAACAACTTGTGTGTTGGAATGGAGACCATTTACAAGATGACGAAACCCTACTTTTGCACTCTTTCGTTACTTTGTATTACTAATATATCATTGTCAATGCCTATCTAATTCAAAAAATAATTATTATTGCAAAGGTCTTTTTCTTTTTTTTATCTTTTGGGTACCGACGGCTGATTTGTATAATATTAAGTTTCACATTCAAGTAGATTGTAGAGTTGATCACATTAAATTCTTATAATTTGACATTTTTATTTTATATAGCATTATTTAATTATACGTAATTTTTTATATTATGTTATATTAAAATTTCATCTATTTTACGGTTAAGGTTGCGTATTATCGGATCTTTCCATATCCTGCCTGTTAGCGAGATTTCAACTAGATGTTGATGATGATGATACGTCTCTTATTTGTTTTTTAATTAGGAATTTATATTTTTTTCTTTTTACTCTTATTGCTTCTTATTTTTATGAAATAACCTCTTTTTTTAAATTTTGCTTAAAACGAAAATATAAAAAAAAAGAAATCAAAGTTGGGTTCTCAACCACTTAATATATTTATACTGAAATCAATAGGTCAATGCTTTGTTGAGATTGCTTGAGAATCAAAATTCATAATCATGAGCAAAAACGTAGAATGTCAAAGCTATATATAATAATAATAATAATAATAATAATAATAATAATAATAATAATAATAATAAATTTACAAATTTAAAATATAATTTACGTAATCAATTAATTAACAAATATTTAAAAATCCCTAGCTGTCGGATTGATGCCAGACAAATCGGCATATTAGCTAGCTAAGCCTAATTATAATAATTAATGCAATGCAATGCAAATTTCGTGCAAAACTGGTCTTCCATCTCGGTCCACATGTGTATGAACACCTTATACAATAAATTGTTCCTCCTAAAGAAACGGTTAAACCAAAAATTTGTAAGTACTTTAAAATTGGATCGAAATTAAATCGATAATCTAAGAAATGTAAGGTTTAAAATTTTAATTGGTATTAGATCGTTACAAAATAGATACAGGGAAAGCTTGGAGGAAGAAATAGAATCTACCGTATTGGCGCAACTATTAATCAAGTTCAAAACGAAGCGTAGATCCCTATTTTCGAAGTCGTGCAAGTGATATCATTTGATTTGTCGATCTTCAAAAAAAGAAATAAGCAAAGTTTTATCGCTGAGTGAGAAACAGAAAATTCTAGGAAAGTTACATTCCCTATCGCGAAATAACACACCAACAAGTTTTTATCGACATTGTTTTTGACTAGAAGATCGAGAGCTCGATAGACCAACCCTTCTCTTTTTCCCTGTCTCTCGCACCAATGCACTCGTAAAGCGAGTGATAGCTTAAGAAAGTAGCGAAACCAGCCCACGAAACGGTGATAGTTCTTGAAAGATTTAAAATTTTAATAAGTATTAAATCGTTATAAAATAGATATATAATAAAGATTGAATAAAATTGAAGAATGAAACTATACTTATTTATCGAAGAAGTTGAAGTTTAATTGAATAAGAAAACTATTAGATAAAAATTAATTGATTTATTCTAATTTATAAAGATCGGTTAGTTTAAAAAATTGAAGTAGTATGTTTTTAATAACAAGAATTATTAAACTAAATCAAACCGAAAAATTGACCCGTTCAAGATTTACACAGTTGAACTAATCAGACCAGTTCATTTTTTTAATCATTGAAATTTATTTAAACTAGCCAATCTAGCAAAGGAAAAGAAACATTACCTTAAATTAAGGTTATTAAAGTTAATCTCCCAATTGAGCTTGTTTAAAAAGTGATAAAATGAAAAGAAAACAAGCTTAATTAAGACTTGATAACAAAATTGTAACATTACATTCAAACTAGACTTGTTATCTTTTTAATATTTTAGTTTTTCCTTAACTAAAATTTAAGTATAGTCATATTTTAGGATTACAATTCTAAACTTTTTTTTTTTACTATTGTACATATTTTTCATGACACAACACAATGACTCTTTAATCATTACTATATAATCTGTCAATGACTTCACAAATATTCCAATGCTTTGGTCATTTCATAGTAATTTGTCTTTTTCAACTCAAGTATACACATATAAGTAACAAGCTCTAAGTGGTCTACTATCAATTCAGGTTGGTTAATCTGTCCAATTTCACAATAGTTTACTTCTAGTGTCATAAGGTATTGTATTCATTTATATTACTTGTCATTTTTATTTTCTGATCAAATTGGTCAACATCTAGCTTTTCCTAGGTTTTAGTGCTTCTTGTATTAGGAACATGCCAATCTAATTATTACCAATATAGATTGTTATGTCCCATCTGAATAAACGAAAGTTTAAATCTTTAGTATTTTATGTTTTAAAGCACTAAGCTGTAGCAATCTATTGTCATAGTCAATGCCTTGTGATTTGAAATTGGAAAATGTTAAAATATAATTTGGAATGCCACTAATGAGTAATGAAAGGTGTGCGTTATATGTTTGATGAAATGTGACTGTGAGAACATTATGAATACAAGAACCTCAATATTTTGAGTTGAGCTTAATTGAATTACATTTTGGCATGTATAAGAAAATATTGATAGTAGATTAAAGTAAATGTAATCAAATCTTAATTACCAAGAGAACTTCAAAAGGTTAGAGTTCACAAATTTAACTGACCTAACTAAACTTAAAATCAAACAAACCAGTTCGATTAATGGATACTGTTTTGATCTCAATCAAGTTCAAACCACAAAATTAAGGATTAGTTTTAATGAGTCAAAGGCAGCTCGATATCAGCCCCATCAATTGGCATCCCTACAAAAAGGACTATGCTCTCATGTTCAATATCCACACGGCCAGAAGCTCTAGGAGAAGGTACAAGGTTAAAGGAAATTGGACCAAGGAAAAAGGCAAGGATTGTAGCATAAAACGTAAAGCTATCAAGTTTTAAGTTCACTTCCGCCATGTAGCTTCTGAGCTCGGCTGCTGGTGCTAAGCTAGTTTAGACAAGATCCCATGCAAGTTTGGGGAACAAGAGAACTCCCATAGTCATGTAATCCAATCTTAAAAACACCGAACATGCGATAGAAAAAGAAAAAAACATAAATATGGCATTGATTTCATCAAAACAATGATGATCATGCTACTTAAATAGTTTAGGCAGATGCCAAAAATGAAAGCACTCCTCTTCATCCTCTCAAGGGATTTCTAAGGATGCCACTCAATCCAGCATATCTTTTCGTCAATTGCAGAGACATAAAAATATGACTACATACAAAATTCCAAGCCCAAACCCTATAATCGCCCCTTCGACAAACGTGATTACAAAACCAAAACAAAGGGAATTCCTCTACTATGGTTAGTTGATAGCAAAACCAGTTTAACAGTAATGTCGTATTCCCTAAACTTCCTACACCAGCGTATTGAAGTTTGAATCATTCCAGTTGCAATCCGGTTACAGAACAGATAATAGTCCAAAAAAGAAAAACTCAGCCACTAAAGATGTCAATTCCATGTAGTGCAAGTCATGATCACATATGCAGTTTAAATAACTATAAATTATATCATGAACAGCCACCGTAGTTTCAAATCTCAGTATCCATCCTATCTGTGTCCCTTGGAATGAAAGAACTACCATAGATATGCAAGCTCGAATCAATAAAATTTAGGTAGTGATCATGTTGAACTGGAATCTTGACAGCTGCTGAGGTATGGTTGATATAACAGGGCCGTATCTCTGTCACCAGGCAAGATACATCATAAGGACACTGGAGGATTTAAGGACGCTGACTAAAGCACAAAGTAAGAATCATGTTTGCCACGAAGAAGATTTGGATGGCAAAGAAATGAAAGCAACCAAGAATAAATTTAAAAGACTGTAGTCTCTTATTTCCAAAGAGAAGCTTTTAATTATCATATAAGATATTCACTAATCTCCTTTTGATGCATCCACCACCACCACTCTCCTTTTGTATTTAATAAACCAAATCTGTAATTGAATTGAAACTAAACCAAATAACAAAATGTACAAGATAATCAGATTTATAATTTTAACTACAAAATGTACAAGATAATCAGATTTATAATTTTAACTAATTCAAAAAAGCATACCTGCACATTATCATAGAGTTCAAACAAAGGGACAGCAAGAAGTTTCAAGTTTTTCGGCACAGCAAAATATTCCCTTTCAGACAAGTGAACGAGGAAAAGCTTCTTGCACTCCTACATCACCATGAATGGGAAGAAGAGCAATAAGCACCATAGAACTAAGTCACATGCAGAAACAAGAAAACCAAGCAGAAATTTCCCCAAAAAAACAGGAAACCAAGCAGAGAACTTATACCTTTGGCTTTGTAATGTGGGGAGGGCAATAAGGATACATGATGGTCTCAAAGTTCGGCCTCCACCATATGGCCACACATTCACCAATCTGCAGAATAGGCCAAAACCACAAGGAGTGTTCGTTAGAAATGCCATAATAACTAAGAGAAGTACCCATTGAGCTTGAAGAATGCAGAGAAAAGGCCATCCAACAACAGTTCCAAAGGCATAAACTCCTCACATACAAGGCAAATAAGATAGCATCTGTTTTACAACTTAATTTTTGTATCATTTATTACACAGTTTTTGACATTTTTCTCAAATAATTGTACTAAAACATCAAATCTACCCTAAGACCTGAATAACGTAGGAGAAAAATACCTGCCAGTCTGGAACTAGAGCAGGTGAACTAGCACCAAGCTTGCTGGTCAGCTTCCTCTTTAAACCCTCAATTTCTGTTAAGATATTCATGAATGACATAAGAACTACAAATTTAAAAATTGAAATGGATCTCTTCTTAATACAGGCACAGCATAGAGGACAAATATTGTGGTAGGAAAGATAGTATTGCAGAAAAGACAGAAAAAATTACCATTCTCTCCTGGCTTCAGTCGTCCACCAGGAAGTTTGCAGAATGTGTTTCCGATCTGTAGAAGCAGTATGTGGGGGTGATTATGCTCTTGCACCTACAACATCAAAATTGTATTTGAGCCAAGAAAGAGATGAAAAATCTCTAAGACATTTATGATGGATCTGATACAAAATGAAATTTCCAATATAACATAGGGACTGAAGAAAGTAATAAAAGGGAAGAATATGAAGCAATGATAGCTGATCTCAACATACAATATTGGCTCCAATTCTAATAACATGTTGCAAATTATCGAATAATCCAACACTAAAATATATTTCCATGAAACAATTGAATCGATCCAATAAAGAAATGCTTTTCGAAAATCTATTCCTTAGCAAAATGATTGCTGCAGTATCTTGTACCAAAACAACATCTACAAGAATGACGAAGTTCTTTAGTGAATATTGACTGCAGTTCTGTAGCCACCTAGGCTAAAGATCACCGACATAGACTAGAAATCATACCAGCAAAATTGCTTCCACACTTGTCCTCATCCCCTCCTTCATGTAGCTGAATCACAAAAACGAAACAATGCCCATCAGAAACCGAGCAAAATTAAACTCCAAAAAAAAACCATACACCTCCAAAAAACCCTAGCTGACACTAACAAATAACAAACAGATTCGGGATTTGAAACTCAAATTCTCGCCAATTAACTAGCAAACTAGCGGGGCATTTCCATAATCTACCAAACAAATAGTAACAAAATTGGGGTTTATCTGGGGTTTACAACTGAGCTAATAAAGAGATCGAATTCTGAAACAAAAAAAAGGAGGGAAAAGAAACAAACTTGACTTTCATGCGAGCGAGACGATCCGCGACGGAGGTGTCTTTCTCCATCTTGGGCTCTTTGGTCCCAAACGTGTAGCTCGACAACGGGTACGTATTTACCAGCGGCGAGCTCACCATTTCTTTTCTTCTTTATGGTTCTCCCACTGATCTGTTTCTCTTCCTCTCTTGCGATTGAAAGAATGAGAATAAAAAGGTGAGATTTCAAATGAAATTGGCACCAAAATCTGAGCTACGGCTTGTTCTTCGTGCCCTAATTGTACTTTTAATTATTGGGACAATTCTCACGTAATTAGGGAATTTTTTAGGCATCCTGACCGTTGGATCAGGACTTCATTGTGTTAACGGTGTGATTTCACTTAGTTTTGACCGCCTTGTATTATGTATTTCGCTTTTTCGTAATTATCTTTTCTTTTATTTTATATTTTCGTTTTCCGTATTTAAAACCATATAATAATTTGCTAATTAAATTTTTAAATAAATTATTTAATAATTTTATGAGTTCAAGTTTAATAAAATTTCAACTCAAATATATCGATAATAAATTTTAAGATACTTCAAATAATTTAAATATTTTGAAAAATTTTAAAAATGAATCTAAATATTTATCACCAATTTTAAAAGCATCTTTTTTTTTAAAGAGAGGAACTCGCTGTTTTTATTCTTTGGATGTGCACTGAGTAAATCTCTAGATTGACTCAATAATCTGCAAATCAGGTCAATGCATTAAGGCTGGGTTTAGGTTTGAGTGTGGTAAGAATAAGTACTTATTTAATGCAGTTTCCAAACGCAGTCACAAGTTTAGATCTACGGGCGAACAACAGGAGATTGGAGGAAAATTCGGTGTCACCGCAGAAATCTATAAGTAAAAAGAGGGTTGTAGTAGAATGCTTATGTGGTAGAAATTTTACTTTTCATTAATCACCTTTTGATAATTATTATTTTGTTTTATTTTATTTATATTTTTATTTTAATTTAATATTTTATTATTTATAGTTTTAAATTTACATGACTAATAATATATTTTTTATGAAATATTTTATTTACTAAATTTATTTTATTTATATTTTCTTATTTAAATTTAATATTTATTATTTATAATTTTAAATTTATATGAGTAATAATATATTTTTAAATTATTTATATAACAATTAATAGTTTATTAAATCAATGATTTTTTAGTCATTTTATCTCTTTTCAGCAATCGTAATTGTACTTGTCAAACATCTATTTTCACGTTTCAGCAATTACTAAAACATCAATCTAAAAAATATAAGTACTTATTAAAAATAAGTATTTATTATTTTATTAGGTTGATTTTAACAAATTATCGATCCCGCCGTTTTTTTAAACTAAACCTAAACAAGCTTTATACAATATGCTCGATCAAAAGAGTGAAATTGAAATTTGATAGCGTCCTGTAAGTAACAATACGTGCCTACAGATAGGATCAACTCGATTAATTATTATTAATCATACGCTACTCAACCCCCTCAAAGTCGCTACAAAATAAAAAATAATATTATTTTAATTTAAAAAATTTTTAAATTTACAAACTAAAATAATGTTATTTATAAAAAAACGGACAATTTAAATTGAATTTTAGATGGACTCAGACCTAATCCAAACCATAACCAAATCAACCCTAGACTATTAGTTTAGGCAGCTTATGATATTTCTATTCTCTTTAGTCGGTCATTGAATCAATTTCATTGACATTTAACAACATCCACCGCCTCTTCGACTGAATGGCACATGATCCTTATGTATAAGATGTTATTTGTCAATTGTGTCTCAACTCTCAGAGTATCTGGTCCACGCATTTAAGAAAAATTAAAAAAAAAATTATATAAAATACTTAAAACAGAAGATCTCCTCCTGAATTCGACTTTTGAGTAATTCTTAAGTGATGAGTTCTTTTTTTTTTTCAAGTATAATCATTTTTAAGGTGTTCAAATTTTTTTTATAATTTAATATTTAAATTTTTATTTTTAATTAAATGATTAATATTTTAAACATTTAATAAGTCAGTTCAACACGTAATTTTGTTAATAATTTATTGATATAATTATCAAATTATTTAAAAATTAGATATTCAATTTAAATTTTTAAAAAATTGACACTAAGTTTAAAAATTTTCAAAAGATTAATACACTTTAAGATTAATTATTCTTTTTTAATGAAAACTTTTATTAATTATCTTTTAAACATATGTTAAACAAAAATTTTAATATTATATAGTTTTAAAATTTTAAGATAAATTTGATCTAGGTGATATTAATAAGTTCACGTGTGAAATAATAAATAATCACATAATCTTATCATATTCGTGTAAGTTATATCTGTTGAATGACCTAACTCATCCCAAAAGTTAGCTTAAGAGGGGAAGTTTGCCCACTATTATAAATAACTGAATGCACTCACACTTTTCTGATATGAAAATTTTAACATACTCCCCTCAGCCTAAAACAGAGCTGGACATTTGTTAAGCATATTGGATAAAGAAACAAAACCGAGTATCGCCCAAAACCATTGAGACAAACAGATCCTGATACCATATTGAAAGGCCTAACTCTCCCCCTTCTCCCCAAAAAAAATAACTTGAGATGGGAGATTTGCGCATTATTATAAATAGTTAAATGCATTCATATTTGTTCGATGTAGAATTCTTGACAATATCATATCAATTGGCTGACATTTTTTCAAATCGAATAAACCAATAAGAGGTGTAATGAACTAAATACCATGTTGAAAGACCTAACTCACCCTCAAAAGTTAGCTTGAAATGGTAAATTTGTACATTATTATAAATGACTAAATGCACTCATACTTGTCCAAAGTGAGATTTTTGACAATATCATATCAATTGGGCCGCATTTTTTCAAATCAAATAAACCAATAAGAGGTAGGACTAATAATAACAACCAATCTCAAGCCATAAATATCAAGAAATCCCGAGCCCCCACATCATCAATCTAATGATATAAAGTCCAACCATATTAATAGATAATGGAAATATCATAACGCTCGATAGAGACTATAGCACAATATATATATGTCTTTATAATTATAGAATTTGTAGTACTCGTTGTTTTTTAAAAAATGCATAGTACATATAACGTAATGTAAAGTTAAAATATAAATTAATTAATAAATTACTAATTTAAAATTAAATAATAAACTTGCTTCGACCAACGTTTATTATTTAATATGTTATTATTTTCAACTTACTACTTTAAAGTTTTAATCGGATAAATGATAAACAACTCTCAATTATAATTTAAAATTGAAACTTTTAAATTGATACATGATTTGGAGCCATCATGATACATACATATTTGATGGCCTTGTTTGATTGTCGTGAATTTTTGCTTTAGAAAGTAATCTTTTTTCTAAAATTTGTATTATTGCATTTTGTTCATTTTTTTGAATAGTTAAGAAAGTAAAAGCTTTTCCAATTTAGGAAATGTAGTAGCACTTACTTGGAATCTAAATCTTATCATCCCCTTTGATATTTAGACTACTTTCCTCGTGAATTTAATCTTAAAAATACGCTACCCAATTCAATAATTCCTTCTCTCTCAACTCTACGATAACTTTTCTATAAAATCCTACCTCCTCTTCAACTATTCTTATTGTTCTCCTGTTAGCAGGATTTTTGATATTTTTGCTCAGAAGTTTTAATCGACAATTTTCAGTATTATATTTACAATATATTTTTTTGGATTTTCATGATATATTTTTTAGTATTTTTCAATGCTATATTTATGATATAACAATATTATATGATTAGAATATCTTTAATGAAAAAATTAACACTTAATAATGTAACTTGTATTAAAAATTAACATTATTTAGCGATTTCAATTTTTATTCGATTTGGAGGGATATAATTGGAAACATAAGTTAAAATTAAATTAAATTTCATGAAATACTGTATAATAAGAATCCACCTAACTTTTGTATTAGAATTCTTATAAGTATCCAAACATATGAATATCTTTACTTTTCATAGATTTATTTTTCGAAGAATCAGATTCTAAATTCATTTTACTTTTCGGCCAATCAAACGGGGCCAATATGTATTATATTATGTATTGCATTACATATTTTTATATATTTATCTGTATTTTGTATCATTATTATTTTGCATTATATGTAGATCTATCAGAATCGATCTCTCTATTAAGTAAGTGTAATTTTACGTATTACTGGATCTTTTCAGATTTTGTGTTTCAACGGGACTCTTATAGACTCGAGCCCATTGCCAATGCTATACATGAAATATAAAGTTTACAAAGTTTCAAAATAAGGGGAGAATTCTTACACAATGTCAGGCAAGTTATTGCACTTAATGTAATCACGTTAGTGTCATTAGATTGCATAAGAAATTTGCCAATTTTAAATGGCTAAATATTATTATACGCTTGAAATCAAATTGAAGTCTTTCTTTTACAATCAAAAACTTGCAAGACACCGTTGGACCCTCCGGCCAAAAGTGTGCAACTATCATCACCCACTTGCCTCCAACAAACGCTACTCACGAACCCATGTGTCGAACCATCTCTAGCCATTGGCTCAAAACCATGAACCCATATTGGCTCACCCCATCTCTTATCATACACGAACACTTGGTTGTTCTCCGACCCACATCCCAGCAAACCTCCATTTCTCCAAAGAGACAACCCCACGAAGTTTCGATGGTTCACATGACCTTCGTACTTACGAACCATTCGCACGTCATCTAAATCCCACATCTTTAGATGTCCATCGATAGAGGAAGACACCAATGTATGACCATCCAAAAACTTGACGTATGTCACCGTTTTGCTGTGCGCGTTAAGATTAATCACAGGGGTGGCCAGCATCCGGATATCGTAACCGTAAACCCGCCGGTCAGCACATCCAACGGCTATCATCGGTCCTCCGAACGGATTGAATTCGACACAACAGACCGCGCGACCAACCGAGGGATGAACGGTGGCAACGCAACGTCCACCTTCGCTGCGCGAGTCCCACATTTGAAACGAGCCGTCGTCCGACCCTGAAGCGCCTAAAGTCGGATCCCAATGCGAATAGTCGAGGCTCCAAACCCGACGACCACCATGTTCGTCACGTTCAAAGATGGCCAGTCTCGTCTCGAGATCATACTCCATCACCCCTCCATCATAGTCCCCAGAGCCAATCACCCCCCCCCCCCGCCCCGGGTTACACCCCCGACTACTTAGCTTCGCCGAAGTGCATATGTAATAGTCACATACGCTACCGTGGTCTAAAAACCCAATGCGACCATCTTCACTCCTGCCGGCGAGCAACGATTCGAGACGGTAAATTCTTATCTTTCTGGAGATTCCCGCGGTGGCAAAGACGGTGTTGGAGTGGTCGAACTCGATGACGCCGAGAGCATCCGAGACGCTAGTCCCTTCGACATTAGTTGAAGAAATAACAGCAGAGAGAGCGATATCCCACTCACATCTAGCTCCTTCTTGTTGCTGCTTTTGCTGTTCTTTGTCTTCGTCTTCGTCTGACTCACCCTTATCTACTCCGTCTTTGTCGAGGTTTAGATGTTTACAGCGTTGAGGTCTACTTGTGGAGAAGTTGTTCATTGCCCATCCAAGATATATAGAAGAAAGAGTTGTTTATTGTGTTGGTGGTTCATTGGCTTCCATGAAAGTTTAGCTCAAGCTCTAGCACTTCATGTGGATAAATATGATAGTTATTTATTTATTTATAGAAAATATTTTATTTTTTATTAATTAATTGATGGTCCATGATTTTTTCTATATTTATACTTTCACCTCTTTGACAATATATATACGTACGGAAAAGGGCTGCCTGTAAATATTAAATAATACGTACTATTGGCAAGAATTTAACATATGTGATTAGGGATGGCAACGAGGCGGGACAGGGGTGGGGAGTATCTTCCCTGCCTCGTTCTTGCCCAGTACTTCCATTCTCTGCCCTCGATTTTCGATATTCGAAGTGAAAATATTTTTGTCTCATTTCTTATCTACAAGATTCCCGTGAAGTTCTCATAGAGATCCGAATCTTCGTATCCTCACCCTGCATCTATATGAAGTTGGTTTATATGATTATATCATATTTCCATAAAATATACTATGGTGCAATAAAAAAGTCATTATATTGAAAAATTCAATAGGTGTCTTCCTGAACCACAATCTCAAATTCTTAATGTTCAATATATTATCAAATTCTCAAATTTAGTAAAGAGTATAAAATTAAAAATATATAATATATTTCTAAAATTATCTTTAATGCGGATCTCACAGGATGGGAATTATTCAACTCGTCCCTGTTTTCGACTCTATCTCAAGAATTATATTTACCCCATCCCCGATTCTACGGAAATTTCCGTAGGGATCCCTGAATTCTGAATCTAAATTGCCCTCCTTAGATGTCATTATACTTAATATCAAAAAGGTTTACATTTAATATTAAGATTACTTTATAAACAATAGTAATATTCGTTATCTAGATCAGTGTGCTATATTAATATATAACATAGCTAAATTATTAATACTTAAAAATTGACTATTTTATTAAAAAAGGTAATAGCTTTTACTTATATAAAATTCTATATTCATTGATAAAAAAATATCTTAAATAAATGTTAAAATATATAATAATTATAAACTTATGGTATGGATCGAATTTCTACGTAGTTGGGGCAGTGTATTGAACACAATGATTGGTGCAAAACACTGAAAAAGAGAACAGAATCGGTGGTTGCTTTTGTACCTCAGAATAGGAAGAGAGAGAGGGAAAATGGTGTGGATCCAGGCTGTTTTGTGTATGGGTGCATACGTGGTTTAAGCCAGGCCTTTTGTCACTTATAAAAAGAGAAATAACGGATGGCATCTATTTTTTCCATTTCGAGCCATTCAAAATTAATAATTTTAATTCGAGCTAAATAAATTTTAAGTTACATATAAGTTAAAATTTCAAATTTTACAATTCGATTCAATCTAATTTGACCCTATCTCGACTCAAATTTAACTCAATATCATTCATATTTTATTACCTCTTAATTAGAACTGATAATTAGTAAGAGCATGTCGAATTTGTTATCAACCCAATTCTTAAAAATTGTGGTTCGAGTTTGGATCGAAGGTCGGGTAGATTTGTGCTACATGACTCGAGTTGAGTATGAACTTGAAATCGAAAGAACCACCTAAAATAACAATATTTTGGATGTTAAACGTGAAATTGAATATAACGCAATATCTTTTTAGATGAATATAATGTCATAAGTTCAAATCATAGAAAACATTCTTATAAATATACAAAGAGAATATTGTATACGTTATGACTATTTAAAACTTTAGACCTGACAAAGTAATGAATAGTTAAGTTTAAAGATGAGCGTGAGCCTTAAAAGTAGTTGGTAAAGTTGTTTCTTCCTAACCGTCAAATTATAGATTTAAGTTACGAAAAGTATATCACGAGTCTTGTTATTTCTCTATATAACGGAGAGTTTTGCACACTAAATATGCTTTTAACTCTCTGACTCTCTCTTCACTGCCGCCTTTACACTATTCCGTCGGCTGCAACCTTTTTTCTGCTAACACAAAGTACTTGCCTTCTGAAAGTACCTGTGATTCCGCCATGTCTGTACTTCATCAAAACGATGAGCTACTCGTTTTCTTTTTGTTTTTTGTTTTGATCTTTTAAAATAGAAAGCAAAATTATAATAAAAATAAAAGTAACTTTTCTTTTCTGGTCTCTTAAATCAAAGGAGAACTTAGTACATGGAAGACTTTGAGCTTGGGATATGAACCATAAGCTTAGGGTTATATCAAAGTGATAAGAGTGGATAAACGTATGAGCTGGGATGGTGCACGTTCCATGGAGTTTGCTCACAAGATCCAATGATATTTAAGTTATTATGATAATGAAGTCTTGAAAGTCTAGTTGCCTTCATGAATGACGGTCAAGAATCACTTGTCAGATACGCATGGACCACAGGAAACAGAAGGAAGTTGGAGAGGCAGTTACTATGGTTGCTAATAGAGAAGCCAAAACCTACTCGGCGATCGAGCTTCTAACTGAGCTTGGGTTTTTTACTTTCAAAATATTGAGTTTTGGGTTGGGCTTAGATAAAACTCAAAAATTTTAACAAAACGGAGTCGTTTTTATTTTTCAATTAAAATTATATATATTTAGTTCGAGCCTAATAATACCTCGCTTAAAATTCGAGTTGCTTAAGTTTAATCAGATTCAAGCTTAGAGCTAGAACCTCTAATTTGATTAGTCAAGCCAAGCTTAGGACTTAAGTCAGCTATAGCTCAAGTTAATCCGTTGTAAAACTCGTCTAATCATGTTTGAGTAAAGTCTGAAATTTTTAAGTGAAACAATATTATTTTATATAAAGGATATCATTTTTTAGTTTTTTAATTAAAATTATATATTTTTAGGTCAAGTATGATCGAGACCAATTAAACTTCCAGTTGCTTAAGTCCTAGCTCGAACTTAGAATCTTGAACTTGAGTTGTGAAGTTGGGGCTCAAGTCTTGATTGAGCTTGACCAATTTTTTATTTTTTAAATTAAAAATATAAAACAAATGTCATTTTTATTATAGGTTTTGAGTCTTGGGCCAAGTCGAATATGGACAGCTCGAGCCCAAATTAGCCCAATGCTAGATTTTTTCAAATGAGGTTTGAGACTCGATTAACCTTAACTTGACCCGTTGACCACAAATTAGGCCCAAGCCCATCTCTACTTAAAAGTCGAACCAATTAGATCTTAAATGGATTCATTCTAATTTAATCCATTATCATTTTAGTCTCCCTCTCCCACCACAAAATGGGCCTCATATTATTTTCTTCATCTATATTGGGTCACTTGGTTATGATAAGAAATTGAACTGGTAATACATTTAAAATTGGACCATTGTTGAGTTTGATCCTTTTGTTTGTTGCTGCTGTTGATTTATCTTCTCCTTATCTAAATAAGTAATATAAGCTCAAAATTCAACTCAAATTTAATTTTAATTAATTATTAAAATATATTTTTAAAATAAGATATATATGTGAAATTATTTTAATTTCAAATTTGGGATAAGATATTATTTATATTTTATCTCCAATTTTTGATTTATTTTAACGCCTATAAAATTGACATTTTTTTACATCAGAAGTGAAATAATCAGATCTTTTTTCATATTTTAAAATTAATAAATTATTATATGTAATTGAAAATACTTTTAAAAAGTGAGTTATTATATGAAAATACAGTAAAAGAATCAATCTTTTTTTTTTTCTAAAAAAGACTCCTAACGTAATAAAAAAGTCCTGAATTTATGGGTAACGGTGGTTTGGAGTCGGGTTCGGGTTTTAAGACTTACAATTCAAGTTGAATCGAACATAAAAACTTAGTTCCAAGGTTAAAAATTAAAAAAATGATTTAGTATTAAGTAATAATAATTTTTAACTAGTAAAAAAACTGTTTTAAATAAACTTTTATGAAAAAAAGAGAAAATAGTAGAATAAAATAAAAACTCGATTTAATATCCAATTAAATTTAATCAAAATTTGGGACTAGGCTTTAATGTGATGCGTACTTGAACTAAAGCTCGCCAGGTACGTATGTTATGCGAATGTATATATCTTAACCGAACAAAGGGAAATTCCTACACGAAGGCCTTGATGGGCAATGAAAAGCAGCAAGCCATTTCCCGCTTTTTCGCTCCTAAACCCAAAACCTCCGATTCGCCAGCGCCGGCAACCAACCCTTTATCTTCATCTTCGTCATCAAACCCACCTCTGAAAATCTCTGCCACCGTCTCTTTCTCTCCCGCCAAGCGCAAACTCCTGTCTTCACACCTCGCTTCCACTCCCAAAAGACCCAAACTTTCTCCTCATACTAAACCAATTCCTAACCCATCTCTTCACCAGAAGTTCATTGACAAACTACTCGAACCAATCCCTGAAGATCCTCAACCCCAAATCTCATGCCACAGTGGCTCCGTAAAGTTCACTCCTTTAGAGCAGCAAGTGGTGGACCTCAAAGGCAAATACCCAGATGTTCTTTTGATGATTGAGGTTGGTTACAAGTACCGGTTTTTCGGGGAAGATGCAGAGATAGCGGCGAGAGTGCTTGGAATTTATGCTCATAAAGATCGCAACTTTATGACTGCAAGCGTGCCAACTTTTCGATTAAGTGTCCATGTTAGAAGATTGGTGAGTGCAGGCTATAAGGTTGGTGTTGTTAAGCAAACTGAGACAGCTGCTATTAAGGCGCATGGGGACACGAAGATCGGGCCGTTCTCAAGAGGGTTGTCGGCTTTGTATACAAAGGCTACACTGGAGGCAGCCGAAGATTTGGGAGGAGGAGAGGAGGCTTGTGGGGGGGAGAGCAATTATTTGTGTTGTGTAGTGGAAAAAAGTGTTTTGGAGGGAAATGATGACTGTGAGCGTGAGCCTGAGGTGAGGATTGGATTTGTCGCTGTTGAGATTTCTACTGGAGATGTAGTTTATGGTGAACTCAATGATGGCATTATGAGGAGTGGGCTTGAGGCTGTGGTGTTGAGCTTGTCTCCAGCTGAGCTACTTCTTGGTGATCCTCTGTCAAAGCTAACAGAGAAGGTAGTTGAAATCAATCTCTAATAGTTCATTTAGTTAACGTGAAAGGATTTAGAAAGTTAACGAGAAAGCTTTCCTGTTTGTGCGTGAAGCCATGCATTTTACTTTTTTTGTTGTTAAAGGTGTGACGTTCTTTGGTTGTTTTGGCATCAAGGCTCGGTGCCTTGCCTTTTACCATGTGTATGACCATAATTGCATCATGCTTTAGTTCTAAGGATTCTCTTCTTAACGTTCTGTAATCTGCTTAAAATTAATTATTAACTAAACTTAATTCAGCATGTGTGTCTTACTCTTCACTATCATATACTGATTCAAATAGGAATAGCGAATTTTAGGTTGCAGTTAAGATTTTAGGTTGCAGTTTCCTTATGCTTAACGGTGCAGAAAACCCTATTTCAGTTAACTTCAGGTAATTGTAAGATGTACAAGGAATCAGGTCAACTTAGATGATCAGAATGAACGATGGAATGACAAGTGGTCGAAAATTGTAATAGACTGGTTTAGCTGAGCTTATTCTATGGATTCTTGTTTATCAGTCTCTGCTGGCGTATGCTGGACCTGCTTCAAATGTTCGAGTCGAGCGCGCCTCTCGAGATTGCTTTAGCGATGGTGGTGCACATGCTGATATCATTTCTTTGTATGAGAATATACAAGAAAATATACCGGATAACAGAAAGCAAGCTCAAGAAGTGACAGAACAGAGAAGTGATAACTTATTGATTAAGGTGAGATGGCTTTCAAACTCATCCTTTTATGTGATTTTGTTGTTTTTCTTCTAGTTTTGTCTCAAAAGATAGTGCTCGATATGGTTTTACGCTTTCCTTTTTTTTTTCCCCCCCCTCTTTATTGTAAGTCACTAAGTCCACTTATGCTAATGTTTTATTTCTTTTTTTGATCTTCTATTTACTTTCTGATTTTATCCACCCTACTTCAAAATGAAAGGAAATCATTAACATGCCAGATTTGGCAGTGCAAGCATTGGCCTTAACCATCCATCATCTCAAACAATTTGGATTTGATAGCATTTGGGGGCTTGGAGCTTCGTTCAGATCTTTCTCCAGCAACATGGAAATGAACCTTTCAGCAAACACACTTCAACAATTAGAGGTGATTGATTGGTTTCATTCAGGCTGAATAACTATGAAACTATGGGTTTCACTAAAGACCTCTCTTAATGGAGCTAGCATCATTTGGTAGTTAGTTCATTGAGTGTTGGAGATTCTTCTGAAGTAGCTTAGTGCATCATTTGTGCTATGATTATTTCATCTCACAGTCTAATACATGACAGTGATTCGCATATTGATCATCAGAATGCTTTTCTTTTTCTTTTTCATTCCTATGTTCTATCATCCTTAATTAGGATTAAAAATTGGTGGTTTATTGAAAAGGAGGAGAGCAAATTTTGGACAAATAAGTCTTAATTGCCATGTTCCAACTCCCTTGAACTGAGTTGTAGGAACTTTATCTCATGTTTGGGAAGAGAAGTCAATTTTCTTGCTCTTACATTTATGCCTTAATTTATGCCTTAATTCTTCCTAACTTTCCAGTTATTTCAAACCCTGTTTCTAAACTTTGATTAACAAGTTACCATTTAGGTCTTGAGGAACAATTCAAACGGTTCTGAGTTTGGGTCCTTGCTACATATGATGAATCATACTCTTACAAAGCCAGGTTCAAGGCTGATGAGACACTGGGTAATGGTCTTATTTTGTTTATTTGACTATCAACTTCATCGTGTTCTCTTACATAGATTTAATAAGTAATGCCTGATACAGGTCACTCACCCTTTGTGTGCAAGAAGCATGATAAATGCTCGTCTTGATGCTGTTTCTGAGATTGCAGAATCCATGGGCTCTTATAGAGCTGCTCCTTGGGTTAATGAGATTGATAAGGAAAAAGCTGACTTATGCATTGTACAGCCTGATTTCTATAACTTGCTCTCTTCTGTTTTAACAACTTTAGGAAGATCACCTGATATTCAACGTGGAATAACCAGAATTTTCCATCGCACTGCCACTGCATCTGAGGTAATCATTGCTTGTTTTGAGACTGTTCAGCTCATTTTCGTAAGGGTTATTCGTGCCTCTAACAGTGTCTTAAAATAGGTTTAAGAATGAATAACAGTTTCCCATTTTCCATCTTCTCTTGGTTTTACGGCCTTCTTACAAAGTGAAACACGAGTTGCATCTCTTTGCAACTTCTTGGAGGGGCTTAAACAACTTCTATTCTTTCCTCTGATATTGTTGATTTTCAATGATACTTTGCTGCTTGCTGACATTTCATTTCTGAAGGCACTGAAAAGCCTATACATGTAATTTGTTATCTGGATTCAAGATGCCTTTTAACTTGGTAAAGCAAGAGAACCTTTTTAGCTAGACAATAACCATGAGATGCTGTTTGGTAATTGATGTGCTCATGAGATGCTGTTTGGTAATTGATGTGCTTGCTGAAAATTTTAAGTCTTCAAACGACAGTTCATTGCAGTCATTCAAGCTATATTATATGCCGGAAAACAGCTTCAGCGACTTAACGAAGAGGATCATGACAATGCCAGAGTGCAGGCACAGATTGTAAAATCTTTTCTATTGAAAAAGTTACTTTTGACTGCTTCTTCCACGACTATAGTGGGTATTGCTGCCAAACTGTTGTCTATGCTAAATAAGGAAGCAGCAGAACAAAAGGATCTCCCAAACTTGATTTTAAGTTCGAATGGCCAATTTCCAGAGGTTTGTATATTCCATATAGTTCTTTTTTTATGTATCACTATTTTATGTTTTTCAACATGCCTTAAATGTAACATTTTATTTCTCTAAACATACTCAATTTACTTTGCCTAGGTTGCAAAAGCCAGGGAAGCAGTTCAATTAGCAAAGGACAAGTTGGATTCTTTGATCAGTATTTACCGCAAGCACCTTAGAATGCGTAACTTGGAATTTTTTAGTGTGTCGGGAATCACACATTTGATTGAGGTAAGGCTGCAAGTTTTAAGGAAATGCATTTAATTCTTTGATGCAGTGCTGTAAACTATTCAGTCGTTTAGTGTAGTGCATCATATTGGGTACTCTGGACCTATTTGAGGTTTTGTGTTTGTATGCTCTTTGTCCCAGTTACTCTAAATTTAGCTGCACTGCATGCTGCACTTCTGATTAGTTAACTTTGCAGTTGCCTTTGGATGTAAGGGTGCCATTAAGTTGGGTCAAGGTGAACAGCACTAAAAAAACTATTAGATACCACCCACCAGAAGTAATCACGGCCTTAGATGAACTATCACTGGCCAATGAAGAACTAATGGTTGTTTGTCGAACTGCTTGGGATAGATTTTTGGTGGGATTTGGTAAATATTATGCTGAATTTCAGGCTGCTGTTCAAGCTCTTGCAACGTTGGATTGTTTGCATTCTCTTGCTACTCTTTCAAAGAACAAGGTGTGCTAAAATTTTCTCTCTTTCTTTTTTTCCCTCAACTTCTGCCTAGTTTGATGCAATGTGATTTTTCACTTATTTCTTGCAGAACTACATTCGGCCAGTATTTGTCGATAATGAAGAACCTGTTCAGATCCACATCTGCTCTGGTCGTCACCCGGTAATATAGTCATGCTACATCTTATTATATGTGCTTCTTCTATTCACTAATAAGTCACTATTTCTTTTTATCTAAATGATTTCATATTACAAGATGATTGAAATTACCATATTATTTCATGTCTAGCACGTTGAAGAAAATCATTTAGACTGTTGAAACTTTAGGTTATATTATGATCATTCATTATGTGATGTGATGAGCTGCTGCATCATAGTTTGCTGTGGAGTCTAAAACTCAAGCTCAATGGATTGTGATATTCTATTACAGGAGTAGAGATTATGAGTCAATAGTCTGTTTCTTGTTGGTTATTTGTTGATTATGCCTAACAGGTTCTAGAGACCATTTTGCAAGATAATTTTGTACCAAATGACACTAATTTGCATTCAAATGGAGAGTATTGTCAAATTATTACTGGACCAAATATGGGAGGAAAGAGTTGCTACATTCGTCAAGTTGCTCTAATTGCTTTGATGGCTCAGGTAGAGTGTAATTTTGTCTTCATTTATTCATAATGTTTGGCAGCTCTTTGATTTTTCTTTCCTGGTCATGTCTAACTAATGTTAGTGAAAATTGAAAAATTCCCGTTGAGTTTTTTCAGTTGATTTTATCATTGGCTTCATGTTTGTAAGAACATAATATTTTGTGCAATCACTTATTTCTTATGTTAATGTCTTGAATTCCTTCGAACTTCTTTTCTTGCCGGTTTCAATTAATTCACGTAAAATTTACTTTTTGTTGCTTTTATTTGACAAAAATGAGTTCTTGTGAGTTATGGCCACTTCATTCATAGTTGCCCTCTCATCCCTCTAGGTTGGCTCCTTTGTACCAGCACTGTCCGTAAAACTGCACGTGCTAGATCAAATCTACACACGCATGGGAGCTTCCGACAGTATTCAACAAGGTCGAAGCACATTTCTTGAAGAACTGAGCGAGGCTTGCTATATACTCAACAAGTGCACACCAAACTCACTGGTTATCATTGATGAGCTTGGTAGAGGAACAAGTACGCATGACGGTGGAGCTATTGCTTATGCTGCGTTGCACCATCTGCTCGGGAAAAAGAAAAGCATGGTCCTTTTTGTAACTCACTACCCAAAAATTGCTGACATCAAGAGAGAATTTCCAGGCTCTGTAGGAGCATACCATGTTTCTTATCTGACTTCACATAAAAATACAGAAGCCACAGACTCGGAATTTGATGGTGAAAACGTCACTTACCTTTACAAGCTGGTACATGGTGTTTCAGAGAAAAGTTTTGGACTTAAAGTCGCTCAGCTTGCTCAGGTAAACTGTAAATTTTGTATTGAAATAGCGATAGGGTCAAGTTGTTTTGAGTTGCACATAACTTTGCAGTCAGTTTCTTGAAAATTTTGCATATTCTCTTTCATGGAAACTCCATTACTGTTGCAGATACCTTCATCATGCATCAGACGGGCCATTGCCATGTCTTCAGAGCTTGAAGCTGTTGTAAACAGCAGAATTGGAAACAAATCAGGTTCAAATGAGCTGATAAAAAGCTTACCGATGGACGAAGAACAACCAGAATGGAGTACAGAAAAATGTAGTAATCCTTACAGGGAATTGTTTTGGAACTTGAAGTTGGCATTGCAGGATGATGAACCTACAAAATGCCTTCAGTTCTTGGCTAATGTTAAAAGGATTGCAGAGGACTTAATATCCACACGACAAATTCATTGACTTCCATGAAATTTTCCTATCTGTATATTTTTTTGTCAAAGTGAGTTATAATTACTTGTACCTAAACACTTTCTCTGTAATGTTTAAGATCCAGCTTTCAAATGTGCATTTTGTAGAAGATAGTTAAACTTCAAAATATTTATTAAGAATTATAATATAAGAATAAAATTTAATTTATATAAAAATTAAGGGATCATTTGACAGAAGGTAGAGACATAATTAAGAAGACAAAAAATAACTATCTACTACAACAAAGCAGGGATACATGAACAATGGTTCTAAGAAATGTCATCCCTAATGCTAGCTATGAACAATCTGAGTTCTCTTGCCTTTCTTGCATGTTCAGGTGACACTTCAGTTTCTGAGTCACTTAAATCTATTACGTCAACAACTTGGTTTCCGGCGTGTCGGGATCCTGAGAAATTAGGCAGGTTTCTTGGTGGGGGAGGACTTGAAAGATCAATGACCTGATTTTTACCAAGACCTGTGTTACTAGCATAGCATGACGTGAGAGTATTGGCTTCTCTGCTTCTTTCTGACCCTGCAGTACGTCCTTCGTGGTTTGTCGGACCTAAGGTGGCATTATAATTTGATATAGCTGGTTTTGAAGAATGGGAGGAACTAAAAGCTGTATTGCCTTCTGATTCTATTTCCAGCAACAAAGCTTGGAGTCTAGAGTCTAGGTCAGCAATAGTAGTACTCTTCACCAACTTCTTCGTTCTTCCTTTGTTTTGTTTTTCTTTCTTGCCCTGAGCTTTCCGTTCCTCAAACTCGGTTATCTTTTCAGGACAGGCACTGAAAAGAGAAGGAGAGAAATAAGAAAAAGCAATCCATTGAATCACAATGTGAATCATTTAAGATTTGCGAAAGTGTAACAACATAATGGTAAAGCTAGTTAGAACCTCCGATCAGTTGCAGGAGTGTATCAAACAGATTGCAGATATGTTTGATTAAAAATGAAAAACAACAAATTCTCATTCGGAGGGTTTGGATCATAAGCCATTAACTCTCCGTGCTTATAGCGGAAAAGTACTCAAAAGTCCAGGTGCACTTTTGAGTACGTATAAAACTCTAGCAATCGTAAAGAGTACCTTTCAATTAGATCTGCTGAAACTATAGAGGTCTTAAGCCCGTCCAGCCTATCCCACAACACCTCAAAGCAATCTCTTCCTTGCACTTTTCGGTGCTTGACAATTTCTGTCACCGGGCACTTCACTGGCATCTGCAGCGGAAGGTTTTGCTCAGAGGTTAACAACAATAGATGGAGATGATTTCTATGAATGGCATATTGACATGCTTCAGGCAACCAAGTTTACTGTAAAATTAATCAACTGCTTTCACACACAAATGTCAACTTATTTCTGTGGAGTATGCCTCCAAACACTTTTTGGATTTTCATAAATACATCTATTTCATTTTTTTTCATATAAATCTGTACAGCCACATTCGTGTTTAAAGGATGGAGATTGTATTTTAAAGCTGCAGTTCAAGCAGGAGGACAAGTATTTTAAATATCCATACCATCACATTAAGACCCAACATCTCCAAAGTAAACCAACCAATACGGAGGAACATCAGGCACTGGCTAGTTGAGGTGAAGCTAGTACCTGGTACAGAGGAGGCTGAACTCCCAGTTGTGATGAAGCTGAACGTAAATTGGCAAATCTTCGTAGATCTCTTTCAGCAACTTTTGGAAGGACATACTCATCTACAATGTAGATACCATGTAAATGCAGCTACTATATTAATGTTACATCTTAAACAATTTGCATGGTAAGAGAAAAGTAAAGACCTGTTTTCACTAGAGGCCACCCAAAAAACTGAGCGCATATTTGTTGAAGCTCAGCCCGTTGAAATGGAAGATTTGCAAGCGCCCTTTGACAAACATAACAGCAAAGGAACAAGATCATAGAAACTATGACGCTACTTGACGTGACAAGTCCATGTCAGCTAAAGCAGAAAAACTCTTAATATTTTATTTGTGCTCAAGTGAAGTAAAAACCAAATGCAAAGAGTTTACATGTAAACTTTCTTAATGTCACCATGTAATGAATACATCTATTCAATGAACAAAAAAGACTTGGCTATGTTTTGGTCGGAAAGAGATGAAATCATTTTATCAAATGAATACCGCACAGGGCAAATGATGAATAAATCAGAACAGATGTCAGCTACATTACCTATGGACTTCATCAGAATCTGCAGAGTGGCACTTAGGTTTTAAATATGCATTGATAACTTGCAAACATGGATTCGATGCTTCAGAATTATCATTGCTACCTACAATAGGCATCAAGTATTAAGGCAGAAGTGGAACTAGTGAACTTGCATGTTCCAAGCTCAACCAAAGTCTTAAATGCAACAGTATAGAACCAGATGCAAAACAATGGCCGTAAGATTTGCAAAAAGAAGGTTCTTCTCATCACCCCAGGTATCAATTGTTGAATGCACTGGGTTTGAATTTTCATTGCCATCAAGAGCTTGACATAGTGTCTTTGAACATTTTGTCTTCTTTACAAAAGGTAGTCCTGCTGATATGATTTGCTGAAAGATATTGTTTTCTCCAACAGACTTGATAAGCCGGCAAGCTGATTCCTAAAGTCATTGAGTAAAGTGTAACAGCACGAGTATATATCAGCCAACTCAAATATGGTAAGTGCATCAATAAAGAAAAAAAAAAAGGAGAATGAATAAGAAAGAAATAGATACAGTAAAGAAGCAGTGGAATATCCAAACATACTGGACCAAGACCGTGAACACCCTGATAGTAATCGCACCCAAGAAGAAGGGCCAGTGTAATCTGGAGACAGAAAGATAATCATTAAGCATTACACAACCAATCACAGGCCAAAAGAAAATGCAAGATAGCAGAGTGTTCAGATGTGAGGCTTTGATGAGTTTCACTTTACTAGGAAAAAATTAAACAGGATTTTCTGAAAGATACAGGCCAAAGAAACTTGCCAATGATTTCCTTCCAAATCCAAGGTTTCTTTCAATATCAGCCATATCGTAGCAGACAACATGACCACCTTCCGCTAATCATCAAAAGAACTGGTCAGTAGTAGTCAAAATTAATGATGAGCAAATAATTGAATCAATAGACAAAAAGCCTCCCCATCTGCTCACCCAGGCATATATCTCTGTACACCGTCCTAGCACCAAAAAGGAAGATGTCTGAATCTGAACTAAAGCAACCATCCTGATAATAGGGCAAAATAAATAAATTGGAAACTTAGAAATTTATCCAAGTGACACAACTGAATCCAGACTAAGATTTTTTGCTACTTACACACAATGATTCTGAGTTGAGTAATGCACACTGTGCTTCAGCTTCCTCAATTCTGGAATTAAAAAAAAGAAATGTAGGAGAAAGAATTTGTCAAAGGTGCAGCCATTGCTTTAAGAATCTATACGCATTAAATTGTAGCCTCACTAATTTCGTAGTGCTTTTACAAGTAGCAACATTCTTGGAACCAGACTTCGTCATTAATTCATTGGTCTTAGTATCAAGTTCTAAGAGAACCAGTTATAAACTACTTTCTATCAAGCAGTTCAACTTTCAGATATCAGATAAAATGATTCAACACTGGTTCACCTTCAATAGAACTTCCACAATAATATTAACAGAAATAACTTCATTAAAATACCCATCCAGACAAGGGATTCCAAGTGCCATTCCAAGGACTTTTGCTTCCTTGATCATGCGGGAGAATTCAGACCCCTTGTTTCTCTTAAGAGAGCATGCTTTTTGTTGATTCACTTCATCCTGGGAAACCTGAAGTGCGGAGAAACCATTTGCAGGTTAACAGATAGAAAGAAAGAAAACAAAAAAACTAAACCTGTAGAACAGAAAGAAATTGAACTGTTTGGAATAGTAAACAAGGTTTTCCTACCTCGATTCCCGATTTTAAGCGCTGCCTGTAAGTTGCTAGTTTGATAGCCGGAATTGCTCCGTCTACAAGGGAACGAAACAGCAATGAGTAACTCCTAAATTCTATACAAAACTAAGTGAGAGATGCTACAGAAAATAAGTGTTTTTGTGTGTACAAATGAGCGTTTGGGAATGAAAAGGTCACAATTATTATCAAAAACTCAAATTCAGAAAACCAAAGATAAAAAAACTAGACTTTGCTAAAGCTAAGCATCCAAAAGAAGAACTTTTTTAAGACTTCAATGGCAACCGATGACCAAGTTGCAAAAAAGGAGTGGAGCAAGTACCAGAAACAAAAACAAGGCTACAATTCAAGGCAATGAGAGCTCTGAGACGGTGAAAGAGACTCTTAAGGTAAAGCTTCTCTATCATTGCGGAGTGCGACCTGTTTACAGTTTGAAGTTGAACCATCCAACAGGAAAGATCTATGCACAACCTCTTGTTCCTGAAAACAACGAATTGGGTGATTAAAAAACTAACCTTTTCAGCATCAAACAATATGAAAATGGAGCAAATCCCAGGTGTTTGGGATGTTTGGTTGCCGAGAAAACAGTAGGAAAATAAGAAAAAACAGAGGAATTAACTGCAGATGATTTAATGGTAAGATTTTCTTGCAGGATTCCAAGATATCCCACAAGTACTTCACCCCCATATTTCTGGGACTGATCGAAATCGAAGTGTACACTTGTAGTCACCGAACGGTCCGAGCCGAGGTTCTTCAACAGAGCAGTTCGCCAAGATCCCGCCAGAGGAGTAGAGATTCAACACTAAGTAATACGGCGCCGGTTATCTAGTTTAGAGCTTGTTTGGGCTGGACCATGGGCTCAAGCGAAAAAAGATAATTTTCTCTGTTCTAAAATATAAGTAACTCACAAATTTTTATGTTAAATTGGCCTTTTTTATATATATTAATGATTTTTTATAACAAAAAGAAAGTTTAAATTTATTTGGAAAAAATTAAAATACATTTAATATTAGAATTTATAAATTCAAGTACTTTTCCTAAATTATTGTAAAAATTTAAAAGTTATTGATTTTAAAAATAATTTAAAATTACATTTATTATATTAATACGACGTTATTTAAAAAATATATCTCTTAAAATATTTAAACTTATTCTTGATTTAAAAAGATTTAATTTGTGATTCATTCGAGATACTTTAAATATTACTAATCACTAATAAAATCATATTAAATTGACTAATACTAATTAATTAGAACTGATTATTTAAAAAATTAAAAAATAATATTGTTTTATTTGAAATTGTATCGTTTTACTTATAATTTTGAGGTTTTAATCAGGCTGGACCTAGGCAACTCAAACTTATACCCAATTAAAAAGAACTTGAGACCTAGCCCAAATCTTGGTAAAATTGAATTTGACCTCGTTGACCTTGGATCGATCATGATCTTATCTGATTATGATTTCTCTTCTAATCTTTTACAATAAATAAATTCATAACCATTATATTTTAAATACCTACTATATAAACTTTTGAGTGTATTCTCTTCATAAATTGTAACGAGTTATTAACTTTCAATAAATCTCCATAAATGAATACAATTACTACATTTCAAATTTCATTTTAAAAGTTTATTGATTTATATTAATTTATGGTTTATATAAAGAAAGTCTATTTAGGAGTTGCCCACTTCAATATTTTTATAGAATTTTAAAATTTTGAGTACTTTAATTATTTTTGCCCGTCATTCTTAAATATTTTGGTTATTTGATTTTTTTTTTCGAAACTTAACTTTCAATAACTAAAATAAGAGAACATGTTTAAATAAGTTCAAAGTAAGAACTGATCAACTTAAATTTAATATATCATCATAATGTATTAATTTTGAAAATAATCTCTCTACTAATTAAAGATAAGGATGCGTACAATTATATATCTCAGATTTCATGTATCAATGAAATTTTTATTGAATTATTGTTGTTGTTATTGTTTTAAGACAATGAATTAACCTAATAGATCCGATTAAATGGAAAAAAATATGAAAGAAAAGAATTTTATTTTTTTTAGACAAAAAAGAAAGACTACTTAAGGTCAACAAACTTTGGTTGGTAGCTCTTTGAATGGCTTCTGTTTATCACCGTCTGATTTGTCTGCCTCCTAACTTTCCTTTCTCTTCTGTTCTTCCCTAAATTCATCATTCTTTCCCTTAAGTTGGGGCCTTTTGATTTGTCCCTTCTTATCATTTCATTTTCCTCGGGGTTCTTTGTTTTCTGCCCATTGAGCCCTCACAACTTACCACTATGTTGCACTTATACTTCCATTACTTAATGGAGTCGGAGTTTCCCCCTTACCTTCTTCTTCCATCTCATCTCCTTGTCCCATTTCATCAAAACCAGATCTCAAAGCCATAAAAACTTTAATCTGATAATTGAGCTCATTCCCTTTTCCTTTCAACTAACCAGCCTTCTCAAACTCCTACGCTCTCAATGCACACTCTCTACGTAGCACATCAACCCATCTACAACACCCACCCATTCAAACCAAGCAGCAAATTAGAACAAGCCTCATGTTGAGAATAGGAAAACCTAGAAACAGGTGATGGGGGAGACCTTTAACTCTTCTCTGTTCTATAGCCCCTTTATTGAACTTGATGGAAAGCTCATAGTGGTTCCCAGCATCGACTTTCCTAAGGAAGGCACAGAAACTTGGGATGCGGAAATTATCAACTTCTTTATGAAAAAACGTTTTGCTTTCCTTATGATTCAAGCTTAGAACTAATGAAATTGGAAAGGTAGAGGCATACAAGAAGTGATGTTAATTGAGAATGTTAACATTATCTTTACCTTCAATTCAAAAT
>JANZXR010000007.1:29370853-29408277 GCA_027575705.1 Erythroxylum echinodendron | reverse complement strand
TTAGACAAGTGCACTGTCATAACTTAGGGGACCACCACAAACCCACATAACACATATATTTCATGCTCTTGAAAACTAATTGCCCAAAATGGCAGTTCTTGAAGTTCTTGCTTTTCAGATCAGAAACTTGTCTTCAAAAATATGCAACCTTTTTGCAGAAATCAGTCTTGTTTGCAAAACATGAAGAAACTTGGTTTCATAAAGTATGCAACTTTGAAGAAGATGTTTTTGTATGAAAACATGTAGCAACAACTGGCATTTTATAGCTTACCAGAACAGAACAACATGCAGCACATTTATGCAGAAATTGTAGTTATTGAAAACAAACATTTTGACTTATTTCTTCGTTATAAAACTATAACCCACATTGAACTCTTTGCTTGCTTCTTTATCCGACTTACAGATACTTTTCCCTTTGATTTCCTTGCCTCTCTTGAGCCCTTCCTTGATTTCCTTCATAAAAAAAACCATAACTCCTATTTAACAACAATATCCAGAATCGGCTAACTCAAAATGTACATTCTAAAATGACTTACAGTGATTCTTTGCCAAGTAATGAGCTTCTTAACTCCACAGAAAGCTCCTTTCTCATTATTTCTTTTTCCTCTCTTGCATGCACTCTGATGTTTCTCTTCTAGCCTTACAAAAATGACAACTTAGCTCTCAACTCTCTTCTTTTCACTCACAGCCGAAACCTCTCTTTTTCCTTCTATTTTCTTGCCTCATTTACGCTGCCATTTTGCCAATAAGACAAGTCCACCATACCTTTCCTAAAAGTCCACTTTACCCTTGGTTCTTAAGCTATATACCAAAAATACCCTCAATTTCTTCTCATGCTTCGATTTCATAAGCTCTTATGCTTAAGTTAATGGAAAAAATTTTCAGGGGGTCGACAGAGCATGTAATTCTTTGTTCCTTAAAGATATCTCATCACTTTCTTTGTAGCCTTCCAATGATCAATACCAAGATTACTTTGATATCTACCCAACATCCCTACTTCAAAACTTATATCGGCTCTAGTATAAGTTTGTAGGTCCATCAAATTGCCCACATCAGAAGCATATGAAATTGCTTCTATTTCTTTACATTCCACATATTTCTTTGGACATTGCATAAGACTAAACTTATCTCCCTTTTGAATATGGACAATACATGTTGAGCACTTGCTCATGTTAAATTTCTCAAGAATTTTTGCAATATAGGTTTTCTGAAACAATCCTAATAAGCCTTTCAATCTCTTACAGAATATTGAAATTCCAACCATATAGGATGCCTCTCCCATATCTTTCATTTCAAAATTCTTAGAAATAAATTTTTTAGTCTTATACAAGAAACTCAAGTCATTAGCAGCAAGAAAAATGTAATCAACATACAAAACTAGAAATATAAACTTACTCCTATTGATCTTTCGATAAATACACCGATCAACAGTAATTTCCTCAAATCTGAAAGAAGTAATGGTATTATTGAACTTAATATATCATTGCCTGGAAGCTTGTTTAAGTCCATATATTGACTTCTTTAATTTTTATACCATTCTTTTTTTTACTTTCAATGGAAAAACCTTCAAATTGATCCATGTAAAGTTCCTCCTCAAGATCCCCATTCAGAAAGGTTATTTTCACATCCATTTGATATAACTCTAAATCAAATTGAGCCACTAATGCTAAAATTACTCTGAATGAATCTTTCTTTGAAACGTAAAAAGGTCTCCTTATAATCATTGTCATCTTTCTGAGTATAACTTTTGATAACAAGTCTAGCTTTATATCTTTCAACATTGCCATTATAGTCGCGTTTAGTCTTAATGACCTATTTACAATCGACTCGTTTAGAACCTTCTGGCAAGTCTATAAGATCCCAGATATTGTTTTGTGCCATTGATTTCAACTCTTCTTTCATAGCATCAATCAATTTTTCAGACTTATCACTACCTCTATAGCTTGTGAAAATGAAACAGGATCATTATCAATGCCACAGTCATAATCCGACTCTTGCAAAAAAATCACGTAATCATCAGGAATAGCTAACCTTATAACCCTTATAGGTTTATTTAAAGCTATATCAACTGGTTCATTTGCATGAGTTGATAGTAAGTTAGGTTCTTCATGGGGTGTTTCTTCATTATCTAAATGTTGTTCTTGATTATTTTGATCTTCTAAAGCAGGAACAACATTTGTTGTAGTTGTGGGTTTAAGAATATTTGTAGATAATGGAACATCAACCCTTATTTCATTAATATCCACAACTTGATTTTCAATACTCTTACTAACTTTACCATTCTCTAAAAATTTGGCATTAGCTGTTTCGACAATTCTATAACCATGATTCTGACAGTAAAACCTGTACACTTTGGATTTCTCTAGATAACCAATAAAGTAATCACTAACCGTTCGAGAATCCAGTTTTCTTTCTCTCTGTGAATGCTGATGCTATTGGAAGTTATATGATTGAAGCAATATTAGTTCCTTCTTTTGTTGATGAAAGTCATGGAAGACGATTATGCAGATGCAAGGAGATAGGAGGACCTTGACACTGATATTCTGGTGAAGATATTCCAATTTTTACGGGGCAATTGAGAATCCATTATGCTGTCATGATTCTTCTCAGATTTCAAATTAAACCTAATCTGTAATTTTATCTGTTTAAGGTGCCCCCATCTCAGAAGACTTTTTCCGCCGGCATGGGAACGAATATCATAGCCAGCAATGATGAAATGTATTGGTATGTGGAGTGACCTTGAATCCCTCTCCATATCTAGTAAAAGTGCCAAGTATCTGGTGGATGCAATTGGCGAAACCAATTTGATTGCCAAGTAAATGTCAAATGGACCCACGACCTTGAGTTCATTGAAATTCTTGCAATTGTTGAAATCCTTGCAATTGTGAATTGCAAGAATTTCAATAAACTGAACGTCGTGGTCTATTTGACATTTACTTGGCAATCAAATTGATTTCATATCTTCCGAATGTAAACGTTTTGAGCCTCTGCTGCTCGATGCTAGAAAAGGATGCTTTAATTCCCATCCTGGATGGCTTACAAAGCCTGGAAGTGCTCAATATATCACATTGCCTACTGATAGTATTGCTGTCGCTGTCACGTAGTTCACCTAGAAGAGTCCTAGAGGAGCTTGACAGGACTATGCTGGAGAAGGCTTCACGGCTACGACGATTCTTAACATGCATGAGCGACTCTTGCATCATGTGCTAGCAGACAAACGGCGAATGGTTGATACACTGGTACACATACCAAGAAGAGTCGTGGAATGCAGATGAAATCAGCTCTCTGCTTGCTCTTTGATAAGACCTGAATAGATTGCAGTTCCAGAGGAATTTGAAGACTTTAGAAACGTTGTATCTCAAGCGCCCTGTTGTTTCATTTATGTTGTGTTTTTTAATTTTCAATTTTCTTTTTTTCTTTTAAAATAAAAACAAAAATTATTTAGTTGTTAATATTAATATAATTATATTTTAGTTGTTAATATTAATATGATTATGTTTTTATCACATATGATAATTATATAGATAAAATTTAAAGACAAATTATTTTTAATTAAATAAATTTATTTTAATTTCTTAACAAAATTATTTTATTTGATTAAAATAAATAATTAAAAAACCTTTTATTTATAAATTAATATTTATTTTAAATATATTTTAATTATTATATTTTATTTTATTTAAAATTTATATATTTTGAAAATATTTTAAATTAAATTATATTTATTAATAAATATTAACATTTATTCTTTTAAGTTAATTAAAAATTAAATAAAATTATTAAGTAAAATTTAATTATTAACAATTCTTATTAATAATCAATTTTATTAATTAAATATATAATTAAATATTAAATTAAATTATTCATAATTTAAATTAAAATTAATATATTTGATTGATAATAAATCAAATTATGAACAAAAACTACTTTTTTAGACTTTAAAAATTTTGAAAACTGAAAAACAAAAAAATAAAACTAGAAACTTAAAAAATTTCTTTTACTAAAAATAAAAAATAAAAATGAAATCAAATGGGCCTAAATTATCCCTCATCAAGTAATAGTTGTGCAGAATTTTGAGAAATTCTGCTCTTTCTGTAGAATTTTCGATCAGCTTGTTACTGAATTGCTGATGTGTATATATATCATCTTTTTTATTTATTTTATATAATTTGAATGGTTGTATTATTCATTATGTTAAGAATTTTATTATCTATTTCATCATTTAATTTTAGCATTTTTGAGTATTGGATTTTTAAAATATTGCTTAATAAAATCCGAATTAAGATGAGGTGCAAATAAGTAATACTTCTTATTTGACTTAGATTTTGGGATAAGACTTGAAGCAAAAATAGAAGTCTATCTTTAATGAAGGTTTGTGTGGATTACGTTAGTGGATGTATGGATATCGTGAGATTGCTAAAGTGAGGGTGACTTGGGTGTGTGACTTGGTCTGTGTCTTGATGTGGGTTGATTGAAGGTGTATGGGCAGATAACGTCGAAGTGCAGAAAATTGTGAGATAACGGGAGATTAGACATGTGCAACTCCATATGTGCATGGCTCCTCCTTTGGACTTAGTGTATGTGCAGCCTTGGTCTATGTTGGCCACAGGTGCTTGAGTAAATCACGTTATAGTGAAGTGCAGAACATTCAAGGGCAGTGGTATATTGGGCATGTGTAACTCTTTGGTTATGCGTGATTTCTTGGTTGCATCGTTCTTTATTGGCTGTATGTGATTTCTTTGTTAAATCGTTTTTTGTTTGGATGTACACAACTTCTTGGTTGAATCATGTTTGGTTGCCTGCATGTGGTGTGCATGTATAACTCCATCTTGGGCAGGAACTATTGTCAATGATTTTCTTAAGGACTGTAGATACTTTGGTTGGTGAATGTGTTAACGATGCAGTTGTGGCTTTGTGAATCAGTTAGTGTCATTGGTGAACAACAGTTAGATTAATCTTCGGAAGAGCTAAAAACATTGAGAAGCTATTTTTTTGTTTTTTTCTCAAGTGTTTTTCATTTATATTGAATTTCGTTTAATCACTTGGGTTATTTGTTTATTATTCTTTCGTTAAAAGATTATTGAGAAAATCCTCTGTTGAAGTTAGTACGAGGCGATCGTACTATTAAGAGTGAAATTCTTTAACGGGTTGTGAGGAAGTGGGATAGTATCAAGTGTTGAGTAGTGTCAGCTCAGTAAAGCCTTGTATAAAACTATTGTCGTTAGTGAAAAAATTAAGCTAGGTGAAAGCCTCGCAGACGTAGGCAAAGTGTGTTGAACTATGTTAACAAATTTCGGTGTTGATTTGTTATTTTGCTTTTGATTGTTTAATTTTTCTGGTTTTTGATTTTGCTAGAAACGACTGCGGTAAATTGAAGAGTTTGCGAAACTAATACACCCCTACAGTTTTTCAATTAGTATCAAAGCGGGTCACTGAATCAGAACTTGGTACATCAAAGTAGTGTAGATCCTTGCTTTGCAAATATGGCTATAAAAGAAAGGGCATCATTCATCAGGCCATCGTTGTTAGATGGTTCAAATTATCCTACGTGAAAATCACGAATGAAAGTATTCATTCAGGAATAAGGAACAAAAGCGTAGAACTCAGTTTTAAATGGTTGGACACATCCAGTGATAACTGATAAAAAGGGAGAAGCAGTACTTAAAGATGCATCTAAGTGGACAAGGGTTGAAGAAGAGAGAGAGCTTGGAAATTCTCAAGTCTTGCACGCCATCTTTAGTGTAGTTGATAAAGGTCGCTTTGCTATGATATCAACCTGTAAATCGACGAAAGAAGCGTGGGATACTTTACAAACTATATATGAGGGATCGAAATATGTGATAACCTCGAAACTTTAGATGTTGACTGTGAGATTTGAAAAGTTGAAGATGGACGAGAGTGAAACCATTGGAGACTTCCATGAAGGATTATATGACATAGCGAACCAAGCACATCAACTCAGGAAGAAATACTCTAACCTAAAACTAGTGAAGAAAACATTGGGATCATTACCTTTGAGGTTCATACCAAAAATTGCAGCCATCGAAGAAGCCTATGATATCATTGAATTGCCTTTGGATAAGGTAATGAGATCTTTACCAACTTTAAGATGAATTTGTTGAGGGATAATCGAGAGAAGAGTAAAGGATTGGCATTGCAAGCCGAGATTGGTAAAGACGTGAATGGCTTCAAAGATGAATCCAAGGAGAATGAAGATATGAAGTTATTAACAAGAAATTTCAGCAAGTGGTTAAAGAAAATGAAGAAGGATAGATTCGAGTTTAGGCAAAATGGTGGGAGTTCATCGAATAACAACTTTAAACAACAAGTTAAAACTTAAAAGGGTGAAAGAAAAGTGAAGAAAATTCAATGTCATGAGTGTTAAGGCTTCGAACATGCACAAGTGGAATGTGCTAACATCTATTAAAAGAGAAAAGTCAAGTCTTATATAAGCACTTAGAGTGAGAATAAATCCGGAAGTGAGTATGGTAGTGAAGAAGAAGCTGTGAATAATGTTGTGTTAGTTACTTTATACAACAAAAGTCCAGTTGCTTGCTTAACAGCAACCAAGAAGGAAGTAACCAATGAAGAAAATGTGAGTAAATCAGAAAATTCTAGGAAAAACACAGATGAATCAGCTTAAAGCTCAATCTTAGATTATGATAGTGATGACAGTACTTCACATAATAAAAAGAAGATATTTATGAAGCCTATGAGTTAATGTATGCTAAATAAGTCCAAACATGTAAGAAAAATGAGAAGTTGAAGGAAGAAAAATCTACCATGAAGAACATCATTCAAGACCTTGAAAAGAAGTTGTTATCCATAATAGATGAGCTTAATGAAACAAAGTTGAAGCTGGTCAGTATGAAAAAGGGAATAAGAATGTTAAATGGAGGTACCAAAAAGTTAGAAAAGTTGTAAGAAATTGGTAAGACTAAAGGAGATCTTCAAGGCATTGGCTATAAAGGAGAATGTTCTAAGTTGAATGATGAGAAAATTGGTGCGACCAGATCTGTCCAAGGCGAAAGCTCAAAGAAAAATCAGAGGTTCATACTTATATGTCACTTTTGTGGAGAAATCGGGCACATAAGACTGAAATATTACAAGTTGTTATAAATGATGTTTCCAAGGGGTCAAAACCGAAAATCTATACACTCTCTATTAAATTTTCATCAACAACCCATATTACCAAAACATACTTGGGTTAGAAAGGGTCAATTATAAGCACAAAGACGTAGTGAGTGAAAAACAAGAAATTGTCCAGATTCACAATTAGTTACTGCTTTTGAAGAAACTGTTCTAACTGAGGATAAGGCAGTTACTTCAGATGAAGAAATCAACCAGGTAGTTGATGATCAAGACAATGTGACGAGGAATAAGCTAAGGTTTGAATTTCTTTGAGGTTCACAAAGACTGTGTACTTTACATTTTTGAAATATATATAGTTTGATATTGTTTCTTAAAAAAAAGGTTCGAAGGAGTTAACATCTACACTTTTTCAAGTTTTATTATAGTTTCTCTTTCTCTTTATACTATAGGTTGTTTGAATTTGGGCAATATACGTTCTTGTGGTTTATATGAGGAGGAGATTGGTTAAATTTGATTATGATTCGTTGAATGCATTTTTGATATTTCTGAATTTGATCAGTCGTATGCAGATGACTTTGATGTAAGTATTGATATGTTGGCTAATGTTTTGACTGTTGGTAAATTGTCATTTTGACATGCTTATGATTTTTTCGCTGTATCTATTGCTGATTTTTATGCTTCTTTATTTGCTGAGATTGATTACATTAAAGGCATTCTTGTTTTGACATTGTTTTGTCCCAAAGGGGAGACATTAGAATGTTTTTGGTGACTGTTCAATTCATGAGAGATTTTAAGGTATCTCTGTGATTATTAGTCTTACTTTTTGACATCTTTTTATCTTAAGGGAGAGAATTTTGGATGATTGGATAATTATTCATTATTGTTTCTTTCGATGTTTCTTAAACTTGAAGAATTTGGTGGATGTTCGTTATTGTTTCTTTGGATATTTCTTGAACTTGAAGAATTTGATAGATGTTCTTTGAAACTTGATGTTGGATTAAGGGGGAGTATTGTGACTTCAATACTTATATGTTCAATTATATTATTCAAGGAAAGTTTCTTATTTGTGACAAAAATACCAAAAAAGGGAAGATTGTTAAGAATTTTATATCTATTTCATTATTTAATTTTGGCATTTTTGAGTATTGAAATTTTAAGATATTGCTTAACAAAATCCGAATTAAGATGAGGTGTAAACAAGTAATACGTCTTATTTGCATTGGATTCTTGTATAAGACTTGAAACAAAAATAAAAATCTATCTTTAATAAAGGTTTGTGTGGATTACATTGGTAGATGTATAGATATTGGGAGATTGCTAAAGTGAGGGTGACTTGCGTGTCTAACTTGGTCTGTGTCTTGTTGTGGGTTGATTGAAGGTGTATGGGCAGATAACGTTGAAGTGCAGAAAATTTTGAGATAGCGGGAGATTGGACGTGTGCGTGTATGAATCCTCTTCTGGACTTGGTGTATGTGCAGTCTTGGTTTATTTTGGTCACAGGTGCTTGAGTAAATCTCGTTATAGTAGAGTGCAAAACATTCAAGGGCAGTGGTAGATTGAGGATGTGTGACTCTTTGGTTGTGCGTGATTTCTTGGCTGCATCGTTCTTCATTGGCTATGCATGATTTCTTTGTTGAATCATTTTTTGGTTGGATGTGCGCAACTTCTTGGTTGAATCGTGTTTAGTTGGCTACATGTGGTGTGCATGTATAATTCCATCTTGGGCAGCAACGGTTGTCATTGATTTTCTTATGGACTGCAGATACTTTAGTTGGTGAATGTGTTAACGATGTAGCCGTGGCTTTGTGAATTGTGAATCAGTTAGTGTCATTGGTGAACAGCAGTCAGATTAATCTTCGGAAGAGCTGAAAATACTGGGAAGTTGTTTTTTGTTTCTTTCTTAAGTGCTTTTCATTTATGTTGAATTTCGTTTAATCTCTTGAGTTATTTGTTTATTGTTTTTTCGTTAAAAGATTGTTGAGAAAAATCCTCTGTTGAGGTTAGTACGACGCTTTCGTACTATTGGGTGTGAAATTCTTTTACAGGTTGTGAGGACGAGGGATAGTGTCAAGGGTTGAGTGGTGTCGACTTAGTAAAGCCTTGTATAAAACTATTTTTGTTAGTGAAATGATTAAGTTGGTGAGAGCTCCGCAAATATAGGCAAGGTGTACCGAACTGCGTTAACAAATTTTGGTGTTAATTGTTATTTTTCTTTTGATTGTTTAATTTTTCTGGTTTTTGATTTTGCTAAAAACGACTGTGATAAATCAAAGAGTTTGCGAAACTAATACACCCTTATAGTTTTTCACATTATAATGATGACAGCTCAGAGAAAGCAAAATAAAGCATGTATTGGAACAAAGTCATCAACTAGACTTTATCTCGAGTAATAAATAATAAAAATGGATTGAACTTTCGAATCGTCCAAAATTATATCTAATTTTAATTCGAATTTGATTTATTAATTTTGGATAGAATTAAATTTTTATTTATTTTTTACAATTATATTATTATTTTATTAACAATATTATAAAAATGTTTGTTTTTTATGATTTTATTTTTAATATAAATTGATTATTTATTAAATATAGTCATATAATTGTTATGACGTAATTTTAATATTGAATTATTTAACATAATTAATAAAATAATTATTATTAATAATTAAAAATATAACAGATTTTTGTATTTTTAATAAATAATATTTTATTTCTTCAAATTAAAAAAATAAAAATAAGTAAAGTGGCTTTGAAATTGACACATTGGTGACTGACAGTTGTAATTTGGAAAATTAAGACAAAACAGTTAAACTTTCTCTACAAGGGCTATTATAGATAAAAGAAAAAGGAAACTCTTTTCTTTTGTTTCATTCTCGAAAATGGCTCTACAACAATGGGAGACTATCAAGGAAGCAATCTTAGCCTACACCGGCTTGTCGCCGGCGACGTTCTTCACGGTGTTGGCGTTGGGGCTGGCCATCTACTACTTAGTGACGGGTCTTTTTGCTCCGCCAGTCCAGCCGCCGAGACCCAGAAGCTTTGAAGAGCCGTTGCAGCCTCTGCCAACACCTGTTCAGCTCGGTGAAGTCACAGAAGAAGTGCTCAAAGTCTACGATGGTACAGATCCCACAAAGCCCTTGCTCATGGCTATAAAGGGTCAGATATATGATGTCTCCCAGAGCAGGTATGGTTTCAAAGTTTGTTCCTTTTCTTAGGCAAGTTTTTGGTTTTGGGTTTTATGAGATTGGTTCGTTTCTTCGTGTTTCTTGAGTGATTCAGCTTCTTTGAAGTTATTTTGGTAACCCCAAATGTTTCGAAAATCATACTGAATTCGTCTTTTATTTCCAAGATTCTTATACTTCTTAGGAATGATTTTAATTTTCTAATTCCTCTGCTACTTGTATTATGTATTTTAGTTGTTTCCCTTCTCTAATTCTAATCCCCACTTTGATTCACCTTTTCCCTTATGTTTTTCTGAAACTATGGGTTTCTAAGAATTGAATCGGTTATTGCTATTATTATTGACGCTCTAGTGAAGGTTTGCAGCTGTAGATTACTGAGTCGGTCTTTTGGGTGAGTGATCAGATTCGTAGAGTGACGATATAGCTTCTCTCATTTTCTTGTATTTTGTTTTGGTCATCCAGTTTTATTGGGGACATAGGACCTTGTAAACTTACAGTTACGCTACGAATCAGGGTCCTTGAGCTATTAATGAACCAAAAGAAAAATGATCCTTCAAGTATCAATTGCAGGCGAATGGAGTTATACGATGTCTTTTCATTCTAGTACCTAGTTTCATGATTGTAACAGATGAAGTTGATGCACAGTATGTGAAGTTGTGAATCTTAACTCTATCCCTTTTGGAGCATGTATCAATCGGTAATGCATTTGTTAGATATTAAGAAGTTCTGAGTTGCATTGCCAAGAGAAGACATATAGACTCTTCTGGTCTATTGTCTTGATCTTTTGCGGATCTACTATCACATAGAAGTGATTCTGTTGTTAAACTTTCTTTCTTCTGATTAAATGTCTGGTCCAGAGTAATTTGTGATATATTTTGTTATGTGATTGAGATGATAAAAACAAAATTAAAACCACTTAAAGGCACCTCTTGATAAGTTGAATATCTGGTAAGATGATTCCAAGTTCTGTGGATTATGATTCTACTGCACCTTTCATAGTTAGGTTAGATAGTCCTGTGCATTTGGATTTTGAAATAATTATTAGTATAGTCTATCTCAAAGTGTGATCTCTTCACTGAATGAAACTGCCAATTATGTTCTATTGACCCCAACAGGATGTTTTATGGCCCTGGTGGACCTTATGCATTATTTGCTGGAAAGGATGCCAGCAGAGCTCTTGCAAAGATGTCTTTTGAAGAGCAAGATCTAACTGGCGATATAACTGGTCTAGGTCCATTTGAACTAGGGGCATTGCAGGATTGGGAATACAAGTTCATGAGTAAGTATCTTAAGGTTGGAACTATCAAGAAGACAGTCGCAGTAACAGATGGAGCTTCTGCTGCTGAATCTACAGAAGGTAATGCAGCAAAGCCAGCTGAAGATGGTCCATCAGCTAAAGCTACTGAAGATGTTCCATCAACTGTTAAAGCTGAGGAAACTCCTGCCAGTGGTGAATCTAAGGAGGAGTGATGTTGGGGCTTAATTGAAACATTACAAACTGGGGAAGATTGCGCTTGCCAATAGGTAGAGAGGAAGAGTGTGTGTGTGATTTAAGCCTGGATGCTTGTACTTTGACCAATGTGGCTTCATATATTAGTTAAATTTCTGAACCTATCATACTTGTGCTACTACAGACTTTGCTTTATAGAGTGATATGTTGGACTCTGGAGAGTTGCAGACTTCAGACTGTAGCTTTTCCGCTGCGATGATTATATGTTTAGGGCCATCCTGATCAGTTACTTTGAATCCGGGGTAGTTCATATGCATGTTTGAAAGTCAATAATATCGTATATGTCTCTGGATTATTAAAGCCAAGACTTGGTTTAGATTCATTTGCTACCTTATTATCCTCTGCTTGCAAGCCGCATTTCTTGATCAAAAAGGTTTTTAAACAGGTTAAAGTTACCATTACCTTGCAGTTGACTGAAGCTTGCATGCGAGTCGGGCTGGATCACCTGGCCAGTTTCTATCGCTTATCTAAGGCAAGGTTACCCGTCAACTTCCTCTTTTCTTGGAAGATTGTATCATGCCTGCTGGTTTAGTTTCTTCCAAGTATTGTGTTTCCAAGTTCCTGCCCTTCAATTGCCAAATAGTCAATGGCCTTGAGTCTCCATCAAACTTTGAGATCAAATGTTTAGTTGCCCTCTGCTTAAATATTTTCTTTTCGAAGTTCAAAACTTGTCCTGAAAAGTGGTAATGATTGTGATCCTGATGTTAGAAAACAAGTCTAGGTGACGGTGTCTTGTGAAGTCTGAACTATGAACTTCTGAGATATGGAGGAATGCTTAGGTATACCAACAATTCCTAGTTCCTTAACAGCTTCTTACAATGAAATCCCATCACGAAAAAACAAAAGAAAACACAAAGACAGCTACTACCTCCAACAGCTGTTTTCATATATTTTATTCGTTGACAAGCTTGGTCGATTCTCTTCCCCTGTTTGAAGCACATCTAACTACAACTAACAACCGAATGTGGGTCTGTGACCGTCTAAGTTTTATGTCATTATTTTTTTTGGTCAACGTCTCTTACAGAAGTTCACATGATGCCATTATAAATAGACTTCAGATCCACTAAAACGAACTCGCACATCAGCTCTGTTCCCTCTGCTCCAAAGTTGCTGGAAGTCCATTTCCAAACTGTGTTGTATCATTCCAAATCATGAAAACTCATAGCCATGTACTTCTGCTTCTTTCACTCATAATCCTGCTAGCTACATTCAATGGTTCTACTTGTCGGCCCATCAAATGGGCTGTGAATGAAGTTACGGAGCATAGAACAAACGTCAGAGTTTCGCCATCTTTCTCTCAGCAACTTCTATCTGTTCTTCAGACCAAGCAATTCAGAAAATCCAATGAAAGTCCGGTTTATGCTGTGTCTCATAAATTCATCCCGGGTGGTCCTAATCCACTTCATAATTGATCCAGTTTCTTCGCTCTGTTTTCCAGGAAATTGTGTTTTCACTTCTCTAACAGGCGAAGATCAGAAGCTAAGAAACTCGTGAAGCTTTGATTCACTCCTCAAGGATTTTTGACCATTTTCATTCTTTAACGTAATCAATTTTAGATTTATGTTGCAAAACAACTGTAAACAAGTTCATTACAGATGTTAAATATTCTCAGTTTGAATGAAAATCTTAGTTCATTTTCAAGCATGTCCTGATCCTGATACTGACGATTCTGAACACTGAAGGCTTGAAAACAATGTCAATACTGACATGAATGTGGGTTTAACCGGACGGTGATAGTCTTCAATCTTTACACTAAAATTTAATTTAGGTTCAAATATTTAGTAATATTAAAAAAAATTCGTCATTCGTAAAATATTGAATTTAAACTTTAAATTAGCAAATTTCTAACTTTTCATTTAAATTTAAATGAAATCTTGAAAGAAATTAATAGAAATAAAAGTTAAAGATATTTAAAAATTTAGGGAATTCTAAACTAATTTATCAATTAAAAAATGTAATTAGGAAGAGTAATTTATATAAATAATAAAACATTTACATAGGCTAAATTGATGAAATTTGATGGAAAGTTAGAATTTAGTTAATTTAGATTTTAAATTAAATATTTTTAAATTTTCTTTTAATACTTTCAAATATTTAAGTGTAAGCTAAAATTTAATAAAAACGATTTAAAAATTCAAAAGCTATTAGGCTACTATAAAATTGATTAAAGGTTGAATAAAATTAAAAAAATTAAATTTGATTAAAAGATATTGATCATATATATTAAAAATTTTGAATTTAATAAAAAATGTTAAATAAAAATTAATTAGTTTATTCTTATTTATAAAAATTATTAATTAATTAGTTGAACAATAAAAGTTATTAAAATAAATCAAATTAAAAAATAAAAAATCAAAAAATTATGAATTACGAGAAATCTCTTGGTTTCAACCCAAGAACCTGAAGAAGCGAAGAACTTGCAGGAAAATCGTAGTTAGCAAAACGAAACTCCATCAACAAGACTAGGAATTCAGACTTCTGTACTGTGAAAATGCCATCTTCTGGACTGATCATGTAAACTTGGGTACACGTTTCAGAACTTACTCTGTCTTCGTCGTCATCATGATCATCAAGATTCCATTCTTTGTTTCTGGCTTAGTGCACCAAAGTTGAATCTTTGTCGCTACTTTGAAATTAAAAAAAAAAGTCCTGAGACTTTTGAGAATTTTCATTTTTTTAGAAGTCAATTGCAAGAGATGATTGTATAATAGGACTGATACAAGAAGTCAAATATGTGAAGCTGGAAACTGCATCAGGAGCCTGCAAGCTGACACCATCTGCTTGGATTTAGTTGGGTAAACACCATCTGGTAAATTTCTGTTCCCTTCCGTAATATTTTACAAGGTTTATTCTATTTCCTGACAAGGAAACATGTTTTGGAGGCATTAGATGCCGGCTGTCCTGAAACTCGACCCGACTTAGTTCAATTTAACTTAAAAATCAGTAGATCTTATGTTCAGTTAATTTTAATACATTCCCACACCATCCAAAAGGACTTGGCATGTAATTTTGTGTTTGGAAGTGGGTTTTGCAACACAATACCTCCATATGGACTTCATGTAGGCATTGGTTAAATTGCTATGTATGCAATAGTCTATGTTCTAAATTAGACTACTTAAAAAGTTAGTAACTCAAATTTAAGTTATGGAGTCCTTTCAAGTAATATTTACAGATCCGATGTATCTCTACTTCTAACTGACCATTCTCTTCAAAATTGAGTTAAATTGTAGCCTTCCTGAACTTAACTTGAATATTAAAAGGTTATTAAGAAAACTTGAATCATCTAGCGTATTATATAATACGAATTATTAAGATCGCGTATTACTTAGTCTTTTCAAAACTCGTCTATTAGAGTGAATTGAGTTGTTTCCATTGTTGTTGTTGTTATTGTTATTGTTATTGTTGTTGGTTCTCCATAAAACCATTCAACAAAACAATGCTTGAAAATACAGTCACAAGTTTGCCACTAAGATATGCTATACATGTTCTTCCATTCCTGAAAACGACTCCTGAAGTCAACCTCTGTAATTTGTGTACGGATAGATCGAAAGTCCATAGCCAAATACTTATTGACTTTGGATCTTTTAATATTGCTAATTATATGGACCAGACGGCCTGTTCTGGTCCTTATAAATAATCTTCAAACCTGCGCAAACAACAAAACCACCATTTTCCCTCTTCTCCGACTCCAAAGCTTCTGTGATACCATAAATCCTCATCATGACAGGAAAAATTTGTCAACTACTTCTTCTTCTTTCCCTGATACTGCTCGCTCTAGTTCATGGTTCAGTTTGTCGTCAGTTAAGCCCTGAAACTATCAACGAAGAAGCAGTTCCAGGGGCGATAACTAAGTACTCTTCCATGTTCCAACGAAGCCTATCTGCCATTCTTAGAGCTTTAGAGTCAAGTAACAGGAAGATCACGTCCATGCACACTGTCTCTCGACGAGTAGTCCCTTGTGGTCCGAACCCACTTCACAACTGATTGGACTAATACAACTTCGATTAGAAATGTTCTTCGATTTTGTAAAATAAGCTGCAAGTTGAGTTTTATTTATTTATTTTTAATCTGTTGGGAAATCTAAGATATGTTAAAGGATTTATGTTCCTACTCTTTGGTTATGTGATTGATTTATTAATTGCAGAAGATGAATGCATTGATTTTCTTTACTATTATCAGCTTAAAATAAAGGCACAGCAGAAACATTCTATTCAGATTGAGTTTACAGTTTCCGAGTCCTTCATTCCAAGGAGTTGGAGGTTGTAGCTGAAATGAGTTATAATTATCAGCAACTTGAACTGAGAAACAAGGTCTAAGGTATAGTTTAGTAACTTTGACCTTGAGGCCAATATTCTTAACAAATACATTTCTTGCTTGCAAAGTTACACATTCCTGTACTGTACTTCTCTCTGCATACAGCATATGGTTTTAAATTGTGATTCAAAGTTTCATTTTTTAATTGGTGAAATCTGCACCCATTATCCCAGTGTATATAATATCCTGCAAATTTGATATTATTCATTTCACTAGTGCATGCATTACACCATTTGTTATAATCACTGGCAACATTAGAATTGTTATTATTTATTTTCCTGAAGCTTCAGACCATTTTTAAAAGGTAAATGGCAGCTTGTATTCAATTAATCCCACGAATTCAAAATCACACCTAACCCTGTTTTGAAATTAAAGAAGAGGAGATGTATCCAATTCGGACACATAATTTATGTACCCTCGAACTACAATACTACATGTGTTGTAGTTCCAGTGGTTTCGTTGACATCATGATTAAAAGTCAAAAGTACCAACAGGTTTTATGTACGTAACTGTTTCAGGTGTTAAAGTCAGAAGTTTAACAATGATGATAACTTGCAAGAAATGACGATCACTCTTTGGCTTTTTTCCAAGGCTTAAGAAGTCGATCTTTTGACTTCTCCTTTTGTTTTCCCGGTGTTACTTGAAAAAACTGAGCCGATGATATGATATGTCTATCTTGAGATGGATGATGATGCGAGAAGTTTAGAGACCTTGTAAGGAAGCTATGATATGGGGAAGCAAACTAGCAATTTATATGATTATTCCAATGGAAATATGTTTAACATTTGCCAGTGAATCGAATCACTCATCTGATTTTAAGAGTTAATTGAACCCGTCGTTTGATTTTAAAGTATTGATCCATCAAATAATTTACTCAAGTGTCATCCCAAAAAAAAACAATAACATTGTTACCAATACTTAGCTCTTCCATTATATTTAACTCGGTACTATACTTGATTCAAGTACTAAACATCACCAAACAAATGTGTTCCTTACAAGAATAATCCAAGAAACAGATGAGAAGATAAAGAAAACGAATGATTCTCAATGACAACACCTTCTGAATCTTGACAATACATTGAATAGATTTTATTTCTTCAAAAGTAAAATGCTTTGAGAATTAATAACTTTGGTCAAAGAATAAATTGCTGATGACTATTCATACGTCTAAAAACATATTTAATTGATACAGCTAATTTGTTAAGTTTAATAAACTGAAATATTTGGATCAAGTCTGCAGATATCCTGACAGAAGTTTTCTGCAGAACCTCAACAGGTGGCGCTTAAGGAACGAGGGGTGCTGCTGCTCCTATGTTTCCAAAAGTGATCCCCTGGAAGCATGTGGTATGGAGTATTGCTGAATTAGGATAGCCACTTGGATCTGAAAATGGTGTTTCCGGCAGCGGGCACGGGTGAGTAACGCGTAAATTATCACATCTGCATTGCTCCAACCAGAAGTGAACCTTTATGAACCAGAAATAGTCACTATGAAAATATAATCAATTTGTAAACCATCAGATCATGCATATTCTCTAACAAATTGGCAGTCATGAGACTTAAGGAACTGATGATCTATAAGCCAGTAGGGTTACCAGAAGGTGTGAAAGAACGAATTAATTTTTAGTCAAGTAGAATCTAATATCAACCTGTGTATTTACAGAAGCTAAAAAAGCAGAAAAAGAGCTGCAATTCTGTGCATTTTTAACTAAGCACCCGAGCCAGTTAAGCCTGAATGAGCTCTCAAGATTTCGGTTCTCTTGCTTTGTCCCATTTCATCCACAAGCCATTCTACACTCTCCTTAATCCCCATCCTGCAATCAAGTTAAAATGTTTGCTGCAATCGGGTCGAGGAAGGCGCATGATCACAATCAATTTCTTTAAAGACAGCCATCTTATTTTCAATTATCTACTCACCCATTATGTGTTGAAACAGCTTCAGAAGTGTAAACCCTTTCATCAAACTTCTTCAGATCATGGTTTCAGGCAAGCTCTTCAGCTGATACGGGTTCAGGAAAATCCTGTCATCCAATGCTGCCCTTGAAGAGACAATTGACAACTTTCATTTGGCTCAAAGTTTATGAACTGATATAATCTCTACGTTAATGAAATTTCAGAACAAGATTCACAAGCTTAGCACCTAGGCAGAAAATTAGACTTACCTGCTTATTTGCCATTATCAAAAGAGGGGCACCTTGCAAATCCTCGTGCCTTAGAAATTTTTTTGTTAGACAATGTTTGTTGTGAAACTTGGGTTAATCTTCACCACTAATAACAAATTTACTTTAAGTACTATTGTTTAGGTAAATAGAGTGTGAACGATTGTACTAAAAAATCAAATCAGGTAAATTTTCAAGAAAGACTGGAGGGGTCACAAACGATCCCACTTAAAACCCAATCTCCTAGACAGAATTTTCCTAGATATGTAATTTAATAGCACAATAATTTACTAAAACTATACTCGACAGTAGTTATTAAATAGATAAATAAAGAACACCATAATTTAACAAGGTTCAGCCAATTATGCTTACTTCCTCGGACACTACTAAATTGATATTTCACTATTTTCATAAAATAATACAAGTGAAATACTACAAAAGAGAGAAGGAAAGACAATTTTTGGGATGTTAGATAAAGATGGAAAAGCCCTCCTTTTATAGCATAAGGAGGCTCTCCCATCTTCAAAATTTTCCAATAAAAGATATCAAAATATGTCATAAGTCAACAATTCTCCACCTTGACATATTTGTCAATCCTTTTCAAATCTCTCACAAAAGTCATCTTTAGTAGTGTCTTCAAATGCGCTTCAAAGTGCCCATCTTCAAATTTTAACAATATTGATCACGTTCAAATAATGTTGGAACTTGACTGCAATCACCACCTTTGTTAACATATCAGCAGGATTCTTAGTGGTCTTAATCTTCTGGATTGTTACTCCACCTTCTTCTAGAACCTCTCATACAAAGTGCTAGCGAACATCGATGTGCTTTGTCCTTGTATGATAAACTTGGTTCTTCGTTAAATGAAAAACACTTTGATTATCACAATGTACTTTGACATGCTTCTATCCAATTCCGAATTTATTAAGCAATTCTTAAAGCCAAATTGCCTCCTTTACAGCCTTTATAGCTACCATATACTCTGCCTCCGTAGGCGACAAAGCAATTGTTAACTGTAAAATAGACCTCCAACTGACTGGTGCCTTTACAAGAGTAAACACATAGTTTGTAGTTGATCGGCGTTTATCTAAATCACTGGCATAGTTGGAATCACAATATCTAACATCACATTGATCCTCTTGCTTATCCCGCTGAAATACCAAACCAGTATCTATGGTGTTCAGAATGTACCGTAAAATCCATTTCACAGCTTGTCAATGCTCCTTGCCTGGATCATGCATATACCTGCTCACAACTCTAATTACCTGTGAAATGTCAGGCCTTGTACACACTATAGCATATATCAAGCTACCAAACGAATTCACATACGGTTCTTTAGTCATGTACTCTCGTTCTGCGTCTTTCTTTGGAGATAGGGATGTACTGAGCTTTATATGAGGAGCGAGCGAATTAGTAACAGGTTTTGACTTTTCATTCATGTCAAAACGTTGTAGTACATTTTTCAGATATTGCTTTTGAGTCAGACAAAATCTCTCCAACTTTTTGTTTCTACTTATCTCTATGTCGAGAATTTTCTTGGTTTCACCCACATCCTTCATTTGAAACTCCTGATTCAACTAAATCTTCAATCTCATAATTTCTCTTTGATTCTTTGAAGCTATCAGCATACCATCAATATATAGGAGAAGATAGATGTAGGATCCATCTTGTAGCTTGCGAAAATACACACAGTGATTGTATTTGCTTCTTGTGTTCTTTTGCCCCATCATAAACTTTTCAAATCTCTTATACCGTTGTCTTGAAGATTGCTTCAATCCTTACAACGATTTTTAAAGCTTGCACACCATATTCTCTTTCCAGCAACTTTAAAACCTTTGGACTAAGACATATAGATTTTCTCCTCTAAGTCTCCATGTAAAAATGCAGTTTTTACATCCAATTGAACTAGTTCTATATTAAACTGTGCTACCAAAGCTAACAAAATTCGAATGGAGGAATGTTTTACAACAGGAGAGAAAACTTCATTATAATAAATTTCCTTTGTTTGAGCATAGACTTTGGCCACCAGCCTTTGCATATCCTTATCAAGAAATCAATCTTTCTTTGCATATACTCATTTGCGTCCAATTGCCTTCTTTCCTTTTGGAAGACTAGCTAGCTTCCACGTCTGATTCTTATGAAGGGAATGTATTTCTTCATTTATGACTATCCTCCACTTATCTTCTTCTGGGACTGCCTCCATATAAGTGGTAGGAATGTCATCAATTTCATTTGGAGATGCATAAGCTATTAACATAACAAGCAGGTACTTGAATGCTCTTTTTTGGCTTTCTCAATGCAATTGGTAATTGTTGCTGAGGAGGTTCTTGGGTTAGAACCTGTTCTTCATTTGGCTCCTCTTCTATCATAAGAGTTTCTACATCTGCTTCATTATTTGCTAGAGTAACAATTCTTCCTTCAAACTCCACCTGTTTTGGAGTATCATCTATCTGCTTAACATTTTTAGTTGTCACCTTTCTTAACATGGTAGATTCGTCAAAGGTAACATCCCTAAAATTATTTTTTTAACTCTGGGCACCAAAGACAATATCCTTTCACACTAGAGATGATCTCCATGAAAATTTCTTTCTTTACACATGGATCCAACTTTGACTCCTTAACATGATAGTATGCAGTGGAACCAAACACATGTAAGAAATCATAATCTGTAGCAGGTTTTCCAAACTATTTTTCCAAAGGTGTTTTACCACCAACAACAGTTGACGGAAGGCGATTGATGAGATGGCAAGCATATATAACAACCTATGCCAAAAATTCTCTTCCCAACCTAGCGTTAAAACAACATATGCCGAAATTTTTCCAGCAATCTCCAGTTCATATGTTTTACCATCCCATTTTGTTGTAGTGTATCCCTGACTATAAAGTGTCTCACAATATCTTCATCTTCTCAAACTTTTAAAAATGGATCATTCTTGTACTTCCCACCATTATTTGTACGGAGACGCTTGATCCTTCTGCCTGTTTGAGTTTCCACCATCTTCTTCCATTTGAGGAAAACTCTCAACACTTTATCCTTAGTCTTCATAGTATATACCCATACTTTTTGGAAAAAAAATCATCAACAAAGGTCATATAATAGTGTTTTCCTCCCAAAGAAGCTATTTTGGAAGGTCTCCACACATCAGAGTGAACATAATCCAAGATACCCTTTGTATCATAGATTGTAGTGTTGAATATCACTCTTGTTTGCTTCCCTTTGACACAATGTTCACAGAAGTCTGATTGGCAGGCTCGAACGCCTTACAATTCTTGATTTCCTAATATCTTCAAGAATTTTTCACCTGCATGTCCCAAACGCATATGTCACAACCTAGCTGCTTCTAACTCTTGATCATCATGAGAAGCTACTGATGTTGTTCTAATAACTACGTTACCTTGGTAATAATATAGGTTATTATTTCTTCGAATTCCTTTCATTACCACAAGTACACCAGAGATGACTTTCATTACTCCATTTACTGCATTTATAGTATAGCCCTTTGATTCTAAGACTCTCACAGAAATGAGATTCTTCGTCAAACTTGGCACGTATCTGACATATATCAGAGTCCTAGTTATTCCATCGTTATTCCTTAAACAAATTGAACCAATCCCATTTGTGGTGCAGGGATTGTCACTTGTTGTATTGACAACTCCACCTTCTAGCTCTCTAAAATCAGAGAACCAATCCCAATTAGGACTCCACCTTCTAGCTCTCTAAAATTAGAGAACCAATCCCGACTAGAAAGGTTGATTGAGGATGTAACAACCAATTAAAGATCTAAGTTTGTATCTTTACACTCGGCAACATTTGAATTTACAACAGCCTAAGTTTGTTTTTATTCTTCAGCTTTGGACAATTCTTTTTCCAGTGCCCTTTTTCCCAAAAAAAACACATTCATCTTTGCTCAATTTGAGCCTCGACTTCAATCTCCCTTTCTTTCCTTTAATCTGGCTCTGAGAACGGCCTCTGACTACCAAAGCTTCTGCTGCTCCATTTGCACGTTCTTCTTTTATCTTCCTTCTGAATTCATGACTGTCAAAGCAGCTATAACTTTACTAAGAGACACATCGACCTTCCCATGAAGTAGAGTAGTTTTAAGAAACTCAAACTCCTCAGGAAGGGATCCCAACAACTTCAAAAGTATATCTTCATATTCAAATATCGCGTCCAAATTCATTATATCAATAATTAACTGATTAGAACTAGTGATATGATCATTTATAGTGGTACCCTGAACATAAGAGAAATGAAATAGTCTCTTCTTCATTTGAAGCGACTGCTTTTATTCAGGAATTTCTCTTCCAATGCGTTTCAAAATTTAGATGCAGAAGTTTCTTTCGAGAAAGCATACTTTTGTTCTTTGGGAAGACATGATTGAATTGTACCACATGCCAAATGATTTATAGTCTTCCAATCTTTCTCCTCAACATCATTTGGTTTCTTTTCTTCAATAGCAATGTCAAGACCTTGCTGAAAAAAAGTATCTTGAACCTCACTTTTCCATATGCCGAAATGACCCGTACTATCAAAAATCTCCACCGTAAATCTTTCATTTATCACAGCAGTCCTTGCTAAAATAGGCGAGGTAGAAGCTGTCGACGTGGTTGGTGCAGTCGTATCTTTGATTTCTGTCATCTCTGCCGCAATTTTTATTCAATTGAAATGTCAATAGCCCAAGGAAAAATCTTTTATGATGTGAAAAATCAGACTACGTTGCAACCACAGAGCATATTAAGAAAAACTTTGGCTCTGATACCAATTGTTGTGAAACTCCGGTTAATCTCCACCAATAATAACAAATTCACCTTGAGCACTATTGCCTAAATGAATAGAGTGTGAACAATTGTACTAAAAAATCACACCGGGTAAATTCCTAGGAAAGACTGGAGGGGTCACAAACGGTCCTACTTAAAACTCAATCTCCTAGACATGTAATTTAATAGCACAATAATTAACTACAACTACACTCGACAATAACTATTAAATAGACAAATAAAGAATATTATAATTTAACTAGGTTCAGCCAATTATGCTTACTTCCTCAGACACTACTAAATTGATATTTTACTATTTTTCAGGAAATAATACAAGTAAAATACTACAAAAGATAGAAGGACAGACAATTTTTAGGATGTTAGATAAAGATGAAAAAGCCCTCCTTTTACAGCTTAAGGAGGCTCTCCCATTTCACAATTTTTCAATATGGGATATTAAAATATGTCATAAGTCAACAATATTTTATGTACATTATAAATTTCCCATACTAACATGATCATTGAGAAAAAAACTACACCTAATCTTACAGCAAATACAATACCTAATGCAGTTTCTAAATCTTCAAGTCGTTAAGGGCATGCCACATCTGTAACATATACAATGGCATGTCCCTTTTCAGAATATTTTTCCCAAATCGAACGAAGAGTAGGATGAAAATGAAGCAAATTGTGCAAAATAGACTTTAATTGCCAAACTTTAAATCCTATCTTCAATAACATAAATATGAGACATATTTCATTTTGTTGCCTCACTTGATAGATTCTAGGAAAGCAAGAGATTCTTTTGAAATTTTGTTTTTATTCATGTCTAATTGCCGCCATATTAGGAATAAAATCTAAAAGAACCAATTGTGCTGATCAGTGGCGTCTTTACATCACCCATTATGCTAGACCTATATATAACAACCTAAATTAGCAGTACATTGCCTGATTGCTAAAAAGGTGCAACAGAGCAGTGATAACATACCCATCCTCCCAAGTCCCAGAACACAAGTTTTGCACTTGATACTTTAAGATGTCCGATACTAATGTTGACTTTGTGACAAATGCAAGATTATCGATGGAGATTTTTGATGATACTGGTCATTTGGGCATGTGGCAAAGTGAGATTCTAAACGCTCTCTTTCAGCAAGGTCTAGCTATTGTCATTAAAGAAGAGAAATCTGCAGGGATTGGCGAGAAAGAATGGAAAACTATTAATCAGCTGGCATGTGGTACAATTCGATCCTTACAGAATGGATAACTCTATTCTCTAGACAGGCACGATTGAATTGTACCACATGTTAGACGATTGATAGTATTCTATTCTTTTTAGTCCATCCCTTCTGACTTCTTTTCTTCAATGACAATATCTAGACCTTGCTGGAAGAGAGCATTTAAAACCTCACTTTGTGACATGCCGAAATGAATTGTACCATTAAAAATCTCCACCGCTAATCTTGCATTTATCACAGCAATCTTTACCAGAATGGACGAGATAGAAGCTGTCGACATAATTGGTGTGGTCGTATCTTTGATTTCTACCATCTTTGCTTCAACTTCTAGTCAATAGCCTTCAATGCAGAATGCCGATAACCTAAAGAAATCTTTTCTGATACTCAGAAACCTTGGCTCTTATATCAATTTTTGTAAAATTTGAGCTGTTTTTTACCAATAAAAGCTTTCACCCTGTTGCATAAATGAATAGTGAGTGAATGATTGTACTACTAATTACGCCAGGTAAATTTTCAGGAGTCGATGCGACACATTGATTAACTTAAATACCCTTTCTTAAAATTTTCCTAAATACGTAATTAATAGTACAATATATTACTACAACTATACCAGACAATAACTATTAACTAGACAATAAAAAAGAGAACACTTAAAACAAGAACACTAGAGATTTACGTGGTAAAAATCTGTAGGGGTAATAGTTTCGCAAACTTTTCGATTCATTTCCAGCTAACAAAAAAATTTAGGAAAATTAAAAGAACCAAAAATAAATCAACATCGAGATTTGTTAACGAAGTTCGATACACTTTGTCTACGTCTGCGGGGCCCTCACCCAGTTTAATACTTTCACTAATGACAATAGTTTTATACAAGGCTTTACTGAGCCGACACTACTCAATCTCTGACACTTCCCTTCGTTCTCACAACCCGTGAAAGTATTTCACACCCAATAGTACGACCACCTTGTACTAAACTCGACAGAGGATATTCTTAACAATTTATTAATTGAAAGACAATAAATAAAAGACTCAAGTATCTGAACAATTAATATCAAAATCTGAACACACTTGAGATTGAAACAAAACAACTCTCTTATGAGTTTAGCTCCTCCAGAAGAGATTTGAAAGTTGTTTACACATAATCAGTCCAATTGTGAGCCACTCCACAAAGATAACAGCCCAATGTGACCAATCCCCATACGATCAATACATAATAGTGAATCTCCCACTAATGTTCACTCCAAAAAAAACGCAGTCGTGTCTCACCAAAACAAGAAACCATAAAGTCGCTTATTCTATATGTCATAGAAACGCAAGTGACGCACCAACAACAAAAGGACTGAAGATTGCCGTCAATTAACACAATAAAGACACCCACAACAAAGATCCAAAATCCATATTAAAAAACTCTTTTCCACGCCTATGAAATTCCAGCAGTACACCTCAACCCTCAAACACGTAATACTCCATACTTCTTGTCAAGATACACATTGATTAAAGATAAACTCTATCACAACTAGAAGATTATTCCCAATAGATTTTTAAATCCAAGTTATTATCTAATTAATTCCAATTATCTTATAGGTCCAATTAACAAAGAATGCCAAAACAAAATAAAAAATATACCACATATCCTAATAATAGGTTTGGACGTGCCTAATCCTCGGACACCACTTAGATACTCCACTATTTTGAAAAAAAAAACAAGAATTACAAATGAGGGAGAAGATAAAAAACAAACAAAGTCTTATAAGGGAGGAAGACTTGTTTGTTTTGGGATGATTTACAAAGGTGAAAGAACCTTCCTTTTCTAGCTTAAGGAAACTCTTACATTTTCACATTTCTCCAATGTCGGATTTTCCACAGTTGCCACAATGTCTTGGAAATATGTCACAAAATCAACAATTCTCCACCTTGACGTATTTCACAATCTTTAGTCTCAAAATCCTCTCACAAATGAAACTATCTTAGGTAGTGTCTCCAATTGCAAAACTTCCATTTTGTACGAGCATGATCCGACTATGTTGGTAAACTAGATAAACTTCGATCAACTACTGGTTTTGAGTTTACTCTTACTAAGGGACCAGCCAGTTGGAAGTCTACCTTAATGTCAACAGTGACTTTGTCTGCTAAAAAGGTAGAGTATATGGTAGTTACAAAGGTTGTGTTGCTTGATGAATTGGGAATTGGAAGTATGTCAAAGTACATTGTAATAGCCAGAGTGCTATTCATTTAATGAAGAATCAAGTTTATCAACAAGGACAAACACATTCACGTTCGCTTCCATTTTGTACGAGAAATTCTACAAGACGGTGAAATAATATTCTAGAAAATCCTGACCTTTGAAAATCCTACAGACATGATAAAAATGGTGATCGCAGTCAAGTTCAAACACTGTTTAGACTTGATTAACATTTTGCAAATTTTATAGTAATTAGAGATACCACCTAAAAGAATTTTATGTATGAGAGGATTTTGAGACTAAAAATTGAGAAATATGCCAAGGTAGAGAATTGTTAACTTTGTGACATATTTCCAAGACTTTGTGCCAAGTGTAAGGATCTCACATCAGAGAAATATAAAAATAAAAGAGCCTCCTTAAACTATAAAAGGAAGACTCCTTCACTTTTGTAAATCATCCCAAAATAAACAAATTTTGCTCCCTTATAAGACTTTATTTGTTTTTTATCTTCTCCCTCATTTGTGTTTCTTTTCTTCAAAATAGTAAAGTATCTAGGTCATGTTCGAGGAGTAAGGATGTTTGACCTTTGTAAATTTATGATATGTTTATTTTGAGTGTTCTCTTTCTTATTGTCTAGTTAATAACTATTGTCAGATATAACTGTAGTGTTATATTATGCTTTTAGTTATATGTCTAAGAAAATTCTAAGAACGGCTACTTAAGTTGACCCATGTATTGCACCAGACTCCTACAAATTTACCTTGTATAATTAGTAGTACAATCGTTTATTCACTATTCACAGTAGGATGAAAGTTTTTATTGGTAAAAAAACAGCCCGAATTTCACAACAATTAAGTCCAACGATTGGAACAATCGGATCCGTAGGCAGGCCTTCCGAGTTGGAGCAGACTGACTTTATCTTCTCCAGCAGACTCTACAAATTTTAATGGAAAGATATGCGACAGTTCAGCAAAATGACTTAAAAAAACAAGTTAATCATCTCCTCACGACATTACGCAGAACAACACATGACAAAATATAAAGTTGCAATGAGCACAGGGAATTCTGTCTTCCTGCAGACATACTTCTATAGCGTTCACATGGCATTCTATCAATCACATGCATAAATAACAAAAATCACTAATTTACCTAGTAAAAGACTCATAACAACAATCAAGTACGTGCTGAAATCAGTGAGCTATCATAGAAAATCCTCGAGATCTCATCCCAAACTGATCAAACTTGAGTCACCCGTGATCCAAAATCGACCAAAGAACACAACTTTACCCGAGACGCAGATACCAGATAGCATAAAGAACTCAAATGACAACCCAGACCAAGAAAAGGATGAGCATCAATAGGTGGCAGAAAATCAAGTGGAACACATAAAAGCCACTTGAATGAAACGGTCACGACAATATCAAAACATGAGCAACCTGAGCACAGAGATACTTCTGATGTTGGTGATCGAGAAACGAAACAGAGAGCTACATGGAGTTGGCTTAGTTTTCTACTCCTCTAGTTTCTTAAGGAACTTCTCCATTTTTCACCAACAGCGCCTCTTTTACCGGTCTCCGTTAACCCCACTAACTGTCTCTCCTATTTTTCATTATTTTTACAGTCTTACCCTTTATGAAGAACCATTTTTATTTGAGGAAATGCTTACGGAGCCTTTGTCTTTGGTCAAAAGCATACGTGGTCTGATCTCAGCCATTCTCTCATCGTATTGGTCCTGCCCTGGAGCATTCTCTTCTGTACGCATTGCAGTCCTTGCTGTGATAACAAAAAGTCAAAGCAATGAATGGCCACGATCACTCAATTGTGTAATCTAGCGTTGGCCTTCATCATATAATGGCAGAACCGTGGATACAGTCAGAGAGAAGGACAATATGGGAAATAAAAAGGGGTAACAATAGTCATTAAGGAAACTTGAGAAAACAGGAAAAGGCGCAAAACGAGGGAGTAATCGCAATCCCATTAGAAGAAGCATGCGACGAGGTAAAGAAAATTTTCTTGAATTTATTTTGCGTTTTTTAATTTGTTTATTGTAATATATACCCATTTGCGCTTTCCGTTTGATTCTCGAGAAAAGCTCGTTGAAGTTGAGAAAACGAATCAATGAATCACCTTTTTGGAAATCGTTGAACGGTTGAACTTTTCGATCTTTTTCTTGTGTTTGAGGGATTGATTCATAGTATGTCTTTTGTTCTAATGTCTCTATTTGCATCAAAAGACAGCCTTGCGAAAGGACATGAGTTATTATAAGCTTGGTTTCGGGTTTGGTCAATTATTGATGCTATATTGAGGCTAATTCACTGTATATTAAGGTCATCCTTTTGTAGATATCCGTTTGCTCTATGGTGAGAATGATTATGCTTCCTCTAACAGGCAATCTAAGGGAGTTCTTCTTATCTTGTTTTTTCATCTAGGAAATAGAACATTGTGTTTGGGGTTACTAATTTCCGTATGCATTACTTCACCTTTTACCGGTTAGGCTTGTGGTCATGATTAGTTGAACTAAGTTGAGAACATTGCTTTAAATTGGGGCAGTATGGAGAGAAGCAGTATGACCTCAAAATAACTCTAGTGATTACTTTCAGTGTCCTTCTAAGTTGGTTTGATGAAAAATTATTTTTTCCTCGATCGGTGTGCGGATTGTAGCTGTTTTGACATTTAGTGGCTTTCATACTTTAGTTTACTACGACGTTCTGATGGTTTTGTCTTCGTAGTACCTCTCTAACTCCTGATCTCTCTAATTTGAACAACAGTCATTAAACTCTGGTGGATGGACGCCATCCGATGATAATATGGTCTCTTATAAGCTATCACTTGTTTATCTGTTTTTTGTTTTTGGTAATTTATCTATTGTTGTTATTATGCAGCATATTGGTCCTTGTTTCATAACACAATTTAACTTGTTGCTTTCTCATGATTCACTGTAATCAGGTCATATCAGCGCTTTACTTGAGATTGGTGATTGAGAAGATTGCAAGTTCTGAAAAAAATGATGTAACTTAAGCAGTTTCTCCCTGATACTTCTCTTTATTTACTGTCCTTTTAAGATTTTTGTGTATAAGTGTTAGTGCTGTGTTACTTTCTGCTACTGTGATTATTTGTGTATTTCTTCGGACATAACTTCATTTTACTGCTGGTATATTTGATCACTACGAATATATAGCTCAGCATAATGAGGTTTGGTTTGAAATTCTTAAAACTTTATGCAACATTGTAACATTTCTGCCCAAATTTGTATTTTCCTCTTATTGGCATGATTAGTTGTTATGGACCATATGATTCTTATGGTGCATAGAAGAGCCAGTTTTTTTTTTTTCAAGATATTCAACTTTCTTATAGTTATGATTAAGCATCATGGAATTTAGCAGAATGTTGCTTTTTGGTTTTGTATCGCAATCATATTCTTAGCATTGATTTGATATGTTTGTTAGCAACTGAAATATGTCTCTTTATTAACATTCCATTACTCAAGCTAACACTTGTGATATTCTAATTTCATCACATTCATAGGAGTAACAGAAGTCGTGTAAAATGGGATGAGACTAATCTGGGGGAAATTGAAGCCAATAAGCCTGTAAGGCAGAAAATCACTGAACCGAAGACTCCTTACCACCCGATGATTGATGATGATGGTATGTTTTTTTTCTTTGCTTCTCCTAAAAAAATTGGTAGAATATTCACAAATTAATGTGGATGGACATAAGTGGAAAGTTTTTATTCTGCTAATTGTTTGCAACAGTGCCTCATTCATAGTTAACTTTGATGACTTGAGTATTGTGTAATTCCTGATCCCCCGTCTTCTACCTCTGAAAGTAGTACCTTCCTAATCTTTGAAAACTATGTACTTTTCTTTATTACTGTAGGTTCTTTGTCACCTAGGCGGGGTAGTTTTGATCAGATTGCCAGTGATGCAAACCATGCTGAGGAACTGCAGAATGCATTGGATACCATGGCATCGTCTAGTGGAAGTTCCAATAGGCGATCCAGTGGTTGGGCATCATCTGAGGATGAGGCTGATCCCATGGAACAAGATGGAGAAGATCAGTCCTGTGGTAATATTATTGTTCATGCACTATTTATTTCCGATTCTCCTGGCACGACAGACCCTTTCTTTTCTTATGGCTGATGTACGTTCCTCTCACTGCCGACAGATTCAGAAACAGGTAGGAGTGCAAGTTTTAGGGAGCACAGAAGAGTTCACTATGACGAATATCGGAAAGTAAAGGAACTCAGGCAGAAGGGTTCAATCTTTGATGATGAAGAGGAAGAAGAAAACGATAATTCAAACAAAGAGAACGGGATAATCGATTCATCTGCACTAAGTGATGGTGTTAAAGATATAGAAATTGAAGAAGGTAAAGCTAATTTGCCTCAAACAAGGTTCTCTGCGTCCAGCTAATGGAGCATAGCTGCTGATGCAGTTTGCTACATACCCTTTTCTGGATTCCTGCTTTCTTCTATGTTTTCGTGATGATTTTGTTATGAATGAAACGTACAACTTTTTGTTTACACTTTGCATGTAAACATCTTCTCATCTTTTGAAAGTAGGTGCACTTCTCAATCATTCACCGTCTCATAGTTGCACTTGACCTCACCTGGACAAGAAGATGGTTGATATGATATGAGCTTCTGCATCATTGAGAGTTCTTAAAGAAGCTCTTCAACACATCATTGCTACTGCACCTACGGGGTGCCAACGCATCAGCCCCATACTTATCTTAGCCTTGTAACCAGTGTATTTTAAACATAGTTGGTATGAATGGTTCAATACTCTTATCCTTTAATTAAAGGTCTCGAGTTTGAGTTTTGAAAATGAAAAGACCTGTTTGGACAGTACTTTATTCCTTATAGACTGATCTGGTACGAGCGAGAATTAATTTAGGCGTAAATAATTTATAAGCGTCATTTTATAGTTGGGATTCTTTTAAGATATCTCAGCTAACCAAAAAAAACAAAAAAGCTTTTCAACCATTATTTAAGTTTAGTCATAATTTTCTACAACATTAATAATTTAGTAAAACTTGACGGAATTTTACTCGCGCAAGTACAACTTCAATGAACCTTAAATTGTTTGGTTTCACTCCATAATATGTACATTAAGCTTGTATGAAGAATATATGGAAGCCAAAAATACCTATTATGTTCTTCCATTTTTGTTTTTCGTTTTTCCATTTCTTTCCCATTTAGGACCATAATCTCCAAAGCTCAATAGAATATTCCAACAAATAAAACAAAGAGAAAACAAAGAAAAAACTCTCTCCGCTACCAAACAAACATCATTGTAAACATCATTGTAGCATTGATGAACGAATTAAGCTCGGACTTTTGAATTTGACCGAATTAAAATAATTAAATTTAAATTTAAATTAAATACATTATATATTATTAATTTTAAATTGAATTAATTTAGTTTTTTATTATTAGTCAAATTTGAGAAAAAATTGTTAAATTTAAGGTTGAATTTATACCAAGTTGGAACATTTGAACTTACAACTAAAGGCCTCGTTTAGTAGACAATCAATTAGTTATTTTTTTAGCTAATTGATTGTCTATAGTTGTTTTGACTCTTCAAACAGCTATGATAGTTGTTTGAAGAATGGCTTTTTCGATGACTGATTGGTGATAATGGCCGTGTTTAGCAATCGACTGATTGCATTAGCTGATAGCTGATTCTATCAACTGATTTAACTAGCGAGTTGCATTAACTGTTTGTTAGAACTGTTTGGTAAAATTAGCTGTTTATTATTAGCTGTTTATGTGTAAAATGACTTCTAAGAACATGAAAAAAATACAAGAAAAACCAATTTACCTTGTCTCTGCAAATTTGATTTTTAACTCTTCCCATTAGTCTAAGTATGTTCAATCATATTGAAGAGGTCGTGTATCGGAGCTAAATACATCAAAATAAAAGTTATTAATTGATGTATTAATTTACATATAATTATTTTTAATAGAAGTATAATAATTTTTAAATACGTAAAGCTAATTAATCTTTATTAATTAATAAATATATGTTTTTAATTTTATTAATAATTAATAATCAATATGATAATAAAATAAAATTTTATTTAGTTTTTATTTATTACGTAATAATGCTAATATATAAGATGATAAATTACTCATATTTTATTTATAATACATATTTTATAATTAATTGTTAATTAATTTTATTAATAAATAAAATTTATATTTCTACAATTTATATTAGCAAAAAAAATTGTAAACTTGCTCTTTCTTTTATTACATAAGAAAGAGTATGATTGAGTTTTAAAAATAAATAAATAGCTGATTCAACAAAACGCTTCTCTACATGAGCGTTTTGTTTTTTTGGCTGTTTGAAGACAAACAGCTATTGCTTCAGCTGTTCTGTTTGAAGAGTCAAACAGCGTTTATAACTATTTGAAGAGTCAAACAGTTGAAGCATGTTAATCAGCTAAAAACATAGCTAATTGGCAGCTTACCAAACGAGGCCGATCAGCCAAAGATGAAAACGCTTCTGTATTGGAGCGTTTTTGTGAATTAGTCAAAACCCTTTACATAGTATTCATATATGTGTTATGCTAGTTTTCTTTTTTTGTTTTTAAGTTCTATTTTTTAATAAAGACAAAATTCTATTTAATTGTTAATGTCAACCACTTATTATAATAGTATATTAAATACAACTTAATAAATTTATTTTTAATCTCTTACATAATATTTATTGATAAAAATTATTTTATTTATTAAAATAAATAATTTAGTTTATTTAAAATTAATATTTTCATTGATTCAAAGATTTAAACTTCAAACCGAAAGTATACTTTTCAGTCATTCATGCAAAGATTGGAATTAATTCTCGAAGATAGATATATAATATTTAATGAAACACTAAAATATATAACATTTATACCTTTATAATTTTTTTAAAATTATGTCTTTATAAGTAATTTTATATATAAACAGTTAAGACTAAACAACTAATTTTACCAAACATCTCTAACAAACATTTAATATAATCTACTATTAACTAACAGCTAACTGATTATCATTCAGGGCTAAAGATTATTTTGTCACAACTACTTGCATGCACACAAGACAAGAAGGTAAAAACGCAATGGTCAAATTGACCTCTATTGAAGGAGGACACATTGGTAAATGCAAAATAGACAACTCAACACGCACGCACGCACTTCCAAAAGATATTTTCTTTTATGTTTTAATTTTCTCGAAGGATTCTTCGTTGATCCCAAATATATCTTTTTAAATCTTTCATCTGATCGCCAGATATTTTCATCGTCACTTCCTTCTTCTATTCTTACCCTCTCGAGTACAACCCACACCTTCCTACTCGCTTCCAATGTAGTCTTTAAGACATGTAATTTTCATGTTAGAAACGTGATCTTTTCATAACCCATTGAAGGTACTCACTTACCCTCCTTAAAACTCTTCCAAATTTGTAATTATTTACAAAAAAAAGATGATTCACGTGAGAAAAGTCTTTAAGTTTGTTGGATCAGATGCTAAGTCATGTTTTACTGAGGCTCTGTCTATATATACATACGTAACACTGAAACCACCACACGGTTTTTCCTGAAAATCCGACCAAAATCAGTAGAAAAGTTGTAAACAAAGCCCCACCACCTGTTTTCCGCTGACCCTTTTCCGGTGACATGGACCCCAACGTCACCAAGAGCCGAACGGAGGCGTGGACGAACGAGAAGCACCTTCGCTTCCTTAATTCCATGGAGGCTTCATTCGTCCGTACAATGCTTGAGAGTAACAACAGATTTCTTCGTCTCGATCGTTACTTGCCGGACAGCTCTGAATCAACTATGGATTTGAAATCACAAAGACGAAAGAAGCAACCTTGTTCAGGTATGAAAAACTGGTGAGGTGATCTTTAGTGGCTCTTCTTCTTTTCATGGTGTATCTTCTTTTGTGTTGCATGCATTTTTTTTTTAAACACCCTTTTGTTCGATCTTCATCATGAATCTGTAAAGAGTCTTACAGCAAAACTCCTGCTACCACCTGCTTCATCAAGATTGTTTGATATACTATGATTAGAAGAGTTCATCTTCTTGTTGGACTTGCTGACGATTGCTGAGGGATGATTACAAGTTACAAATCTTTTAATATTCCCTTTCTTGTTTTCATTTACTCTAATTTGGGAAAAAATGGTTGTGTTTAAACAAAGATTTGACATAGAAAATATCGAATATGCTTTTTTGAAGATAGTTTTGGTGGAGTAGATTCACTTTATGTAGAAAAAACACTTTTCTTGTTACTTTGATGATGATAAGAATAATATTTGTTGTTGGCTTTTGGTGTATTGGCAACAGAAATTGTTGGTACAAGAACCAGAATAGTGGACGAAAGGACCGACAAGAGAACAAGGTCTCAACTATACGATCCATCTGAAGATCAGGTTGGTAACTACGCTAGTCGATCACCATTATGGTTTGTTTTCTACTAGTTTTAACACATTAGACTGCCTCAAAATCAAAGGACTGTTCTTGATATTTTCTTACAAGAAAACATCATAAATGTGAGTCTCAACGAGTATAATTCATCATTCTGGAACGTGGGTTCTTGATCTTTTATAGATCTGAGTTTCATTTAATTTTGTTTGCAACAGGTGGTCCCTCAGACTGGGAACAAAACTTGTGATAAAGATGAAAGAGACTCTTAACAATGTAACAATTGCACCGGTGACACCTGTCAACTGAGAAAGATTCTTCCTTTGGTGCTTGCCCTTCTTATGTTCTCTTTTTCCTTTTCTTGATTCACAGTAATCTGTAACGGTAACGCAGTAGTTGTAGCAACTTATGGAAGAGATGATCAGTGTAGTTTAGCTTTAAAAGTAGATGACTTTTGTGGTTTGGAGAAGGTTTCATGGCCTGGAAACTGGAAATACCCCAGATGCTCTTCTATGATCTGCAGAGAAAAAGCTTCGAACTTTGGTTATATCTTCTAACACATCTTCGCAGAGGTTTCCGTTTAGCATGGCAAAAAGTTCTTTCATTCTACAGTTTGTTGACTGACTTTATTGGAGTGCCTTGTACTTTGTGATATGACTCAGTGGAAGATATTTAAGTCGGATCTTTTTGATAAATTAAGCATATCTCTTTAGTTTAATTCAAAACTTTTATGGTAAAAAGGATCCAAGTGAGAGATAAAGAAGATGGAGACGGTGGAGAAGGAAAGAGAACCTTATCTTCTTATTAAGTTCGTTCGAGCTTTTTTCATAAAAGCAATGCGTGACAAATTGTTCTTAAGCTGTAAAATTTGACTGAGGAGTGTGGAATTAGTGATAAAATTTTCAGTAATAATACATGAGAATCACCTGTTTTCCGATCTCTTGGGACCAAAGGGTCCTCCATTAATGTCTCTGAAATGATGGTTTTAGGTTGCCGCAGTCTCTGTAATTTAATGGAAGTACAGACTTTTAAAACACGCCATCGATATAGCAACAGGAAGCTCTTAAAATGCACAAAACTATGATTACTTATCTGGTGAGTGACAGGAAGAGCTATTAAGTATGAATTCAATGTTCAAGTGGTGGGAGTGTGATTGAAGCAAAGAATATACATATAAATGACCATCCAAATCAGTAATTAAAAACTAAATGAGTCTTAAATCCATTTCTTGGTGATGAACTGCTTAGAAGAAATTGACTTTAGAGAAGCTAGTTTCTAAACGAGTTTTATAAAATATAATTAAGTAAAAATATTTTTATTAAGAAATTAAGACTTGTAATCTACTTTAACTTTGAAGAAAATAATTTAAGACCTGTAATTTATTTTAATTTTGAAGAAAATAATTGGTTGAGAATAATATCTCAAAATTTATAAGTGTCACTTAAATAATATTAGGAGGCAGTTGGCTCACATGTGAGAATGATAATAGGAATGAGAATAAATATAATGAACAATAAAAATAGATATTATCATTATAATTATGATAGTTAGTTAAGAGAAATGAATGATTACCGTTACAATTGACAATTATTAGTTTGTAAAAATATTGGGAAATAAAAATTAATTATATTATAATTAATTATATTGTAATTAATTAATTTCAATATTTTAATTAACAAATGAATTATATTTTAATTAATTATATTGTAACTAACTAATTAATTATAGTTTAATTAATTAATAATTATGTTTTAATTTATCATATTTTAATTAATTAATTAAAATATTTTAATTAATAAATAAATAATATTTTAATTAATTATATTATAATTAATTGATTAATAATTAATTAAATAGTAATTAATTACAAAATTTTAATTAATGAATAATTATATTTTAATTAGTTGTATTTTAATTAATTAATGATATTTTAATTAATTAATTGATAATAATATTTTAAGTAATTATATTTTAATTAATTAATTAATAATAATATTTTAAGTAATTATATTTAATTAATTAATTACAATATTTTAATTAATTAATGAATTATATTTTAATTAATTATATTGTAATAAATGAATTATATTTTAATTAATTATAATGTAATTAATTAATTATATTGTAGTTAATTAATTAATTATATTATTTTAATTAATTATATTGTAGTTAATTATATTTTAATTAATTAGTATTAAAAATATTTTTTAAAAAGAGAGCCACTATTAAAGATTAAGGAATGAATTTCATTCCTCTACTAAATAGAAATTATGAAGGATCTTCCAAAAGTGAGATATCAAAGTATTGCTCCTATAATGATAATCAACAACTAATCACTCACTTTTATTTAGGGATGTCAATGGGCCGGAAATTCCCTTCGCAAATTAAAAAAAATTTAAAATTGTTGTTTTATTTTTAAAAATTAATAAATTATAAACTTTTTTATTTTATTTTTCATATTTACAACATACGTATATTATGCATATATGTATTTATGCATTTTAAAACTTTTTATTTTATTTTTCATATTTACATAATATATACATTATGCATATATATATTTATATTAATCTTAAAATGAATTA
>JANZXR010000007.1:29350703-29362271 GCA_027575705.1 Erythroxylum echinodendron | reverse complement strand
TTTTGAATTCAACAAGGTAAAGGCATCCAATTCGAAGACTCCTTGAGGTTTCTTCCCCTCTTGCTTAATCTCTTTCCAATCATTATTCCACTGATAGTTGTTGTAGGCAATTTTCTCCAATAACATAAAGGCCTCGTCTTCATTCTTGTCCATTAAATCACCTCTAGCCGCAACATCTATCGTACTTTGCATAACCGGAGAAACTTCATTGTAGAATATTTGCACAATCATCCACTTCGGGACACCGTGATGTGGACATTTACGTTGAAGTTCCTTGTACCTCTCCCATGCTTCATACAAAGACTCATCTTCTTTGGGCTGAAATGAGGTACGCTCACTTCTGAGCTTTGCAGTTTTCCAAGGTGGAAAATACTGAGCCATGAAAGCCCTGGACAATTCTTGCCAATTGTTTATCGAACCAGGTGGTAATGAATGGAGCCAATCTTTAGCCCGATCTCTCACAGAAAAAGGAAATAACCGAAGCCTTATAGCATCCTCAGGTACCCCGTCTTGTTTCAACATTTCACAAATCTCCAAAAATTGCTGCAGGTGGACATGTGGGTCTTCTGTAGGGTGCCCTCCAAATTGATTCTGTTGCACCATCTGTACAAGGCCAGGTTTCAACTCAAAATTATTTGCTTGCATAGGAGACCTTGTAATGCTAGGGCAAAATTTCCCAAAATCTGGTACTGCACGGTCCCTCATTGTTCTCTAATTATGCTCGATCATTTTTTATTCTACTGTCTCTTCTTTTGGAAAAGTTATAGTAAATTCAGGTTCAATCTGGCGTTCCTGCACTGGCTGTGCGTTAAATGCTTTTGCCCGTGCTTTTCTAGCTTTTGCTTCCTTCCTTAATGCCTTAGCTGTCTTCTAGATTTCAGAATCAAACAATAACTCTTCAGCACTGACGGCCCTTCGCATAGACTAAGAAAAACACAACACAAAATAAGAACCAGACAGTAATGAGAATAAATAAAACAAAAATAAATTCTAACAAAATCTATTAACACAAAACAAAAACAAAAACAAAAATGTCCAATTTAACCAAACAATCAGTCGCCTAATATTACTCAGGGATTACTCCCCGATAACGGCGCCAAGAAACTTGATGTAGTTCCGTAAGTTCACGGGTCCTAAGTAGTATAGTATATTATCATCCCACAGGGAGTAATTGTGTAAGTACTAGGCCTGGATCACTCAATTAATTGGACTAAGCAATTGTGTAAGAATGGGAAATTTAATATTAAAAGAAATTCAACTATCAAAAATAAATAAATAATACCAATGGTAAACAAAGATGCGAATATCTCTAGAAATTAATCCGAATGGAGTGTGGTAAGCTTCAAGGATGGTTCTACTTTTAGCGTTTTCTATGGACTTTACCTAGATTAATTTATTAGGCAAATTTTGGTTGATAGAAGGTTGAGCCTAGAGTTTTTTAGATCCCTTTTCAAGGTATCAAAGGAGTATTATGCAATAATCCTAATCTACTATCGTAAACTAGCAATCAAGCATAATCTATTAAGTTCTTTGCTAACCCGGTTTTCTCTCATAAATTCAGTTTATGTCTAAATCTGAAATTTATAAGTTCACTGTTTTGGAGTTCCGTTATTAATTTTCACCTGTCAGTTCTTCAATTAACAACTGGTGTCAAGTAATGGTTGTCCAAATACAATACTAGCAAAATTAATCTCAAAACAGAAAGATCAAAACCAAGAAATCCATGCTTATAAATCAACCAAGATTTAATCCACAGAAATTAACTAAAAGTTTCAGCCCAACCTTGAAGCTTTAAGGAAACTACTCACTCATGGTGATACGAAGACATCAAAAATCAGAATCAACAAACAGCATAGGAAGAGAAAAAAAAAAAGATATAAAACAGAGGACAATGGGTTTAGAATTTTCCTCTACGTCCCCCTTTGTACGTGGTCTCTTCCCAGTGTGCCTCCAAGAAACTTGATGCGTCAGCCTTGGAGCTCGCGTGCGCTATTCTTTCTGTTGCATTGGTGCATCTCCTTATTGGTTGTCCTATCTACTGTAGCCTCTTGCGTGGAGCTTCTTCTTGTGGCGTCTCTGTCCTTATTGGTTCCCTTCAGTATCGCCAGATCTAGCTCCTCTGTTGGTGTCTGCGTCTTCTGCTCTTTGTTTTTGCTTTTTCTCCCCAACACCTCCACTGTTGCATAATGCGTAGTCTGTGTGTTTCTCTTTTTTTTTTTTAATCACCGCAGCTCTCCTTAGCTCACGTTCCTCTTCTTCACGTTTCTGCCCTTGTGTGTTGGTGTCTGCCTCCTTTTATTTCATTCCTCTCCTGTGTAGTGCATTTGGAGCTCCTCGTGGTGTGTCTCTGTTGTAGGCGTCTTTGGTGGGGTTGCTGTGATTAAACAAAAAGCCCTCCAGCTCTCTTTTTTTCTTTCCAACTATCCTCTTTCTGTTGATAAGTGTATTGTCTACTGGAACTCCTCCCTTGATGCGTTGTTTTGGTGGGGTTGCTCCCCACTGTGTTTCCATGTTAGCCTTCCCAGTGTTCATGTCTTCTCCACTGGTCCTTGACATAATAATTTAGTGCTCTCTCAATTAAAACCTACCTCTCACCAATTGGCTCCTGCATTGTCTCTTATTTGCTTTTACGTTTTGGACTCTCCCTTACTGCTGCGTTTTCTTCTCTTTCTCTGGCGTTTTGCCTTGGACTTTCCCTCATTTAATTTTTGTTGTGGTCTTTACAACTAAAACTAAATGCATTTCTTACAAATTAAACATGAACAACTATAAATGCAAATTCAGGTAAACTAAACAATTTAGCAGAAAAAATATGTATAAAACCTAATAATTGTATGCAAAAATTAAGAGAAAATGTCACTCATTCTGATGAGAAAATGCATTCAACATCTTTTATTGTGCTAAAAATGCCTGCGACAAAATCTGAAAGTTTGCGAAACCATTACAACCTACGATTTTTCCTTCATTATTATCAGGGAAAATTCTTAGCTCGGAGACCACTGGGTGAACTTTGGTCGTGTGATGTTAATTCCTCCCCTCCAGAAGTTATTAGAATTGCTCCTAATTTTAGAATATTTCATGTTCTTACCAAGTGTTTATTTGGTACAATCCCCATGTGGAGAAATAGTTAACGATTATTATAACCTTACCTGGTGAAGCTTGGATGACCACTGACTGTGTAGTGTTCAAGCTTAAGAACTCGAATTGGGTTGGGACAACAAACCTTGATGTTGCTTCATTCTTTTTAGGAGAAAATTAGTGTGTATCTGTTTTGACTTTACATTTTCCAAGATTGCTCAACTTGAAATATCTCTCTATATATACATATAACCAACTCTATTTTTTTTGTCCGCATCTTATACGTCTAGTTCGATTGGAAACTTCAAAACTTTGCTCAACAAACAAGGAAAAACTGTATATATATGGGAAATAGTTATTTATATTAGAAGGATGGAACTATTGCACGGTTAACATTGTTTTCGGTTAGTTTTAAAGGGTTTATTACAACAACAAACTTTAACATGGTCAGGTCACAGGAATGATCTAAAGCTGGTCTTCTTTGATCCCTTTAAGGAACTTGAGTGCTTGCAACATGGTAGGCCTGTTTGCGGGATTGTCAGACAGGCAAATAGCGGCTATCTGAAGCACTTGAAGCATAGCCTGTTTCGATTTGTTGGTCAGAACTGCGGGGTCCAGAACCTCCACACCCTGCCCTTTCTTGATCTTCTGGAACACCCAACCCACCAAGTTTCCACCTTCCACCTCTTTGAAATCAGGCCCTGTTGGTTCCTTTCCTGTCACCAATTCAAGCAGGATCACACCAAAGCTGTAAACATCTCCTCTAGTGGTAGACCTACCGCTTTGGCCGTACTCCGGGGGAATGTAGCCGAGCGTTCCAGCAATGTCAGTGCTGACGTGGGTCTCACAAGCACTGATTAACCTGGCAAGTCCAAAATCAGAAACTTTGGCCTCAAAATCTTCGTTAAGCAGGATATTGCTGGCCTTGATGTCCCTGTGAATTATGTGAGGAATGAAGCCATGGTGAAGAAATGCTAACCCACGAGCAGCACCGGTTGCGATTCGCAAGCGTTTGTTCCAATCGAGGACTTCGAGGGTGCCACTCCGATTTCTTAGCCAAAGATCTAAGCTTCCATTCACCATGTACTCGTAAACCAGTAGCTTTTCTACACCAAAGGAGCAGTATCCCAGCAATGGCACAAGGTTCTGGTGCTTTACCTTGCCCAAAGTTTCCATTTCAGCAACAAATTCTCGGTCACCTTGAGTTTTGGCTTGACTTAATTTCTTCACTGCAACTGTTTTTCCATCTCGAAGGACGGCCTTGAATACTGTACCAAAACCGCCATCTCCAATGATGTTTGTCTTGCAAAAGTCATTGGTGGCTTCAAGAATATCTCCCAAAGTTATCTTCAGGAGAGGCTGCTCAAACATTGCTAAATTGATGCTCAGTGGTTCCTTGGATCTGCTGCTACTTAAGAAGTACAGATTTTGATCAACAAAACTATTCAATTTGCTCTCATCTTCCAGATCACCACCCTTGCTGCCTCTAGCAACCCATCTTCTGAAGGCAAAGACCGCACTGAGAATGATAATCATGCATCCAACCGCAATCCCAGCAAGTCCCCAAACATTTATCAGAGACGATTTGTCGAAACTCTTCATCTGGCAATCTGAACCCATAGACCTTCCACATAGATCTCTGTTTCCTGATAGCGAAATTATTGACATGTTTTGGCAAATGCCACTTCTGGGTACAGGGCCTTCCAAGTTGTTGCCTGATAAATCCAGATAAAACAGGTTACTTAGATTACATATTTTATCTGGAATCTGCCCAGATAACTTGTTCCCCGAGATGTCAAAGTATTCCAGCTGCATCATTTTTGCAATCTCCTGTGGGATTTCTCCTGTAAACCTGTTTCCATGAAGATCCAAGTATGTCAAGTATGAAAGGTTGCCCAATGAATTTGGCAAGGTCCCAACAAATACATTGTTGCTCAAATTCATAGTTTCAATCCTCCATGACATGGAATTGGATAGCAGCTGATCCAGAGGGCCATGAAGCTTGTTCTCTTGTGCATAAAGCCCCACCAGATTTAACATTTGCGTCAAAGAGGAGGGAAGCTCCCCATTCAACTCGTTACGGCTTAAATCCAAGTGTGTAAGCTCTTTCAAGTCACCAAAACTAAGGGGAACCGATCCATATAGCTTATTACCCGTCAAATTCAACTTGGCCAAACGACTCAAACCTCCTAAGCTTTCAGGGATGGTCCCAGTAAGCTGATTATAACCCAAATACAGGCCCTGAAGCGTAGAAGCCTGACCGAAATCTGGAGGAATAGAACCTGTTAACATATTTCCAGACAAATCCAAAGTTGTCAGATTTGGTAACCTTGAAAGTGAACCTGGAAGTCTACCAGTAAGCATGTTACTGTGTAGCAAAAGATCCACCACCAGAACCATTTTCCCCAATTCCTCAGGAACTGGACCAGACAACATGTTATGGGACAAGTCAAACACTCCCCGATGTTGAGCATAACTCGAATCAGGTATATTTGCCTCATGAAAATACAAAGATGACTTATCAGGAATTGGCCCAGATAACTTGTTGTGAGAAAGAACCAGACACTGTAAGTGAGGCAAATCTTTTAGCTTCTCAGGAATTGACCCAGTGAGCTGATTATTTCCCAAGTTCAACGTGCTTAGAGAGACACAATCTCCAAGTTCGATGGGAATATCCCCTTCAATTAAATTAGAGCTCAGATCAAGAACAGAAAGTGCAGTTAGATTTCCAATCTCCCGAGGTATGCTGCCATTCAACAGATTGTTACTCAGCAACAATCTCTCCAACTGAACCGCAGCACCAATCCCGACAGGTAGAGGACCCTCCAAAAGATTATGTTCAGCGGAGAATTCCATCAAGTTACTGGTGTTCCAAAGAATCGCAGGTATTCTACCCGTGAAATTGTTGAAATCAAGGTCCACAACCATCAAGGGAAGCTCTGCTAAGTACCCTGGTATAGACCCGTTAATCCGATTACTGTCCAAAACCAACTGGGATAAATTAGTACACTTCGAGAACACATTGTTGATAGTACCAGATAGGAAATTGTCACTAAGATCAATCTCCAAAAGCGACACTGCATTACAGAGCTCTCTAGGTATCTCACCAGTTAACATATTGCTGCTCAGAAAGATATGCTTCAGTGATGAACAATTTCCAATTTCAGGCGGTATCTTCCCAGAGAACTTGTTACCTGTCAGCAAAAGAGAGTCCATTTCTCTCCATTCACCAAGCCAAGACGGCAATGGACCGGAAAGCTGATTCTTTTCAACAGAAAATGACATTAAATGCAACCTTGAGAGCTCATCTGGCAGAGATCCAATAAGAGAATTGAAGGACAACATCAGAGTCTTCAAATTCTTGCAATTTCCAAGCTCAGCAGGAATAGGCCCATTAAGCTCAGAGTAAACAAGGTTCAGTATACTTAAATTCTGCAACTCCCCTAAAGACTCTGGTATAGAACACTTCAAAGGATTATAAGAAAGGTCGAGTTTGTTAAGTGATTTCAAGTTTGATATAGCTCTAGGAATTGGGCCTGTTAATGAACAGGAAGGTGCAAAGAAGTTCTGGAGGCGTGAAAGGTAGCCAATTTCCGGTGGTATCTGACCGGAAAATGAGTTCGTGCCGAGGTAAAGATCTGTCAGGTTTTTGAGATTGCCTATTTCAGGGGGTATTGCACCAGACAAGGAGTTGTTTGAAAGGTCTAGAGATGCTAAAGCATGAAGATTGTTCAACAAACTCAGAGGCACTGAACCAGACAAAAAGTTACTACTCATATCCAAATACTGCAACCGAGTTAGTTCCCCAAGTTCACTCGGTATAATCCCAGATAGTCCATTGCCAGAGAGGTCTAAAGTGTTGAGCATGGTTAACTTTCCAAGCTCAGGTGGAAGATTTCCGGTGAAAGAATTAGGCCCAAGTTTGAGAGTCTGAAGCTGGGTCAACTCACCTATTTGACTCGGAATTTCTCCAGACAACTGATTCTCTCCAAGACACAGCTTTTCTAAGCGTTTTAAACTGCCAATTTGCGGAGACACTTCACCGTAGAGCATATTCGAAGACGCGTCCAGAACTTTGAGACTAGAAAGCGAGAAGAGCGAAGCAGGGACGGGACCTTTGAGCAATTTGCTTGCTAGAACGAGTTCGGTGACTCGGCCTAGCTCGCAAGCAACTCCATCCCAGTTGCAGTGAGGTGTTGATATGTTCCATGAAGCAAGTTCTCTCGGGTTTTTAAGGCTAGCTTTGAATGAAACAAGGATTTTCCTTTCCGGGTTTTGCTCGTCGTCTGAGAAAATGAACGCATAACACAAAACGAAGGCTTGCACTAGCAGCAACAGGACAAGAAGCAGAAACTTAAACACCATAGCCATTTCTTACAGAGATAAAAAGATAAAAAAAGAAGAGACCTTTAAGAAATATCTGAGCTCGAACAAACCAGAAAAGCAAAACCCATTAAAGAAAAACAGACTTAAAGCTAAAAATGGCGGTGGAGAGAAGATTGAGCGCCAGCCATTATCAATCAAGGAAGGACGATTAAGAGTGAAGAAAGTGTGGCGCTTGCCAAAAAGAAGCTCATGTGTCAGAGAGCGGCACGCAACTCACGTGACGTGCGCTTTTGTAACGGCAATTCAGTTTTGGTTTTGCATCATAAACTCCTTCAAGTCTTAGAGTTTTTCATTTAAGGACCTAATCTTTTAGGCCTGGTACATTTCACTACCAACCCTGAACTGTGACCGTGTGACGCCTGTAACAGCGTAAAAAGTGTACTAAGTCCCCAAATTGCTTCTGAGAATCCGGCTTTTGTCCCTTCCTTGTGCTTTCCTTTTCATCTTTTGCTTTTGTTTTGTGTGTGTTGTGTTTTATATTTTATTAATTGTTACAACTTAAAGTTCTTATTGGCACTATGTGTGATTATGGTTGATTGCTTAAAAGAAAAGAGACTATAGGCAGCCATGATTCTAACTATAGGCAGCCATGAGCAAGCTCTTGCAATTTATTATGGGATCAAATTGTTAAACCATTTTATAGAGAATAATGTAGTACTAAGCAGTCATTGTGTAAGGATTCTCTCTTAATCTTATTTAAAGTTTAAAACTTTTGAGTTAAATAGCTAATTGTAATGTCTTGTTTTTCCTTTTGTGTTAATTTCTTGTTTTGAATGAGGAATACTTTAGAATTCTTAAAAATCTGTTCTTTTCTTAATTTTAAGGTGGCGGTTTAATTAATAAATTCATAATATTACTTAATATAAATCTTTTATATAATTACACATGACTGTTCTATCAAATAAATGATTAAAAGATATAATTTTTAAATTATTCGTATGTATTCAAATTTAAAAAATAACAATTACGTATTATATTATTGTATAAAAATTAACTAATTTTTTAAAATTGTAACTATAAATGGTGACTTTTCTAATCAATTTTGCACAACTAGGCAAATGAAATGTTTATGTGAAAAAGCAAAACAACAACTTTATCATTAAGAGACAAACTCTTCCATTAGACTTTCACTATATTAAAAAAAAAAAAGAAGAGACGACTATAGTAAAAAAGCTACAATCATGCTCCTAAAGGATCTACAAGTGGGTATGGCAATCCGAAAATCAATTCTTTAATTTCAAACTTGATTCGGAGTTCAATCAAACCTAAGCAAATAGTTTGAATTTAAACCTAACCAGATTTATTTGATTTGAAGCTCAAAATTTTTAAAACTTTCAAACTTGTAGCTAGTTCAGATTGAACAGTCTGAGCTCTAACTTTACCCAAATTTAAAATTTTAATAAAAACTAGAACTATACTTAAAACTTATTAAATTAGTTTAAACTAAGTCGGACCGAATTCGGAATTAATTGTCAAAGTTACCTACAAGGGTGTCATGTTAACACCAACAAACCCAATAAGATTCTTATTAAGAAATACAATAGCATAAAACATTACACTTCCATTTAGTTTGTAATTTTTATAAAATTTCAAATTATTTAAATTTTAACTAAATTCAAATTTAGGTTGAGTTGGGACGGAGTCGATCTTCATCAGTCGGCTCTTGGAACCAATAACATATATGAATTCACTTTTCCAAAAGATTTTATGATCATTAGCCACATAGTTACTCTATCAAGTTCCAAATCAAAGGAGTAAAGGACCCACAAAATCTGAAACTTTGGCGGGTCTTCACAGGGACCACTCCAAGTCCAAGCTCAAGTGGTCCTAAAATGCTTGAGGACAAGGTCCCACAAAAGGGGCTTGGACTTACTGTATGACACCAGAGAGTATCAGAAACAAGAGACAGAGGTACATGTACCAATGAACTGCCTAAGCAGCCCCTGAAAGGGAGAAACTAGGAGTTGGCACTTCGCATTAAAAGCAGAGTACTTCCATCCAAGCTGGGAGTTTGAGAGAGATTGATTGTTAGTTGTGGGCTGTTTCTGCCATTGCAAAAGCAATTACTAATGTTGAAATTGACTTAGCTTAAAAAACAGAGATGTGAATTTGATGGGGCATGGAGTGGTATCAAAGAAATGGTGAGTTGGTATGGTACGGTGTGGTTGAATAAGTGGCCATTGCCCGTCTCTTCACAGGAAGGAAACCAAGGATGGGAATTTCTTATACTGTGCCACCTGCTCTGCATTGATTGATGTTGAACATATTCTCGCTTCTGTTGCTTCAGTCTCTCTTTTCCCTTTTATTTACTCACCCACCAACCTTTTCACTTGCTTTCAATCTGTAAGGAACAATGGCAGCTTCAGTTTGATTCATTCCAAACTCATCGGATTGGACATAATTTAATAAATTTTAGATAGAATTCAAATTCAAATGCAATGATAGATGATACCAATTGAAAACTACGATTAATAGTATTGAAATTTGTGTTAGAAACCATCCAATAAGAGCAGCTCCTCCTGTTGATAAACCAATGATGATGATATGTCTACAAATGTATTCGGATTTTAAAAAACAGAGGAGGGATTAATCCTGTTTCTCTTAATTTATGATATTGGTACTTGTTCTTAAGCTTTTCTTCCCAAATAGGACAGTTTGATTTGTCCTGTTTTGACGCACATTTGGCTTTGCCAGAAACTTGAGTAAAAATAGTTGCCTTATGATTACTTTCTACTGAAACCAAACAGAGCAGGTTTCAGTTTCCCATGTGCTCCGTAAAAAGGCTGATCCTCCAGCAGGGCAAGAGTACTTTTTTTTCCTTCTCCTTTCTCCAGTATTAAATGAATGATACATACATAACATAGGTCCAAAATCAATAATTGTTGAAAAGAAAACAGAAAAAGAAGAAAGCTTCAGCTAGCAACAGCTATGACATGAAATCATCCCTTTTCATTAACCTATGTCCACCGTAACGTTATTTTATGTACATTTAGACATAAAATTACTTTGTATTAGTAGAAATATCAACAAGTCGGGTCGGACAGGGTCACAAGTCTCGGGTCACGATGTCCCCTCAGCTAGGCAGGCAAAGATAGGTTGACCTGTGGGCTTGGCTTATTAACATATCTACTGTCATGAGCTGACCGGCCTATATTTCAACAAGTAACGGGTCGGCAACGTACGCTGAATATTCAACTCGTGTATATCCCTTGATTTTCCTCCTCAAAGATAGTTAGGGATGGCTCCTTTGAAGTCCAAGATTTGACTCATCAGCTAGTAGTGAATTAGCGGTTGAGGATAATTGAATTATCAAAAAAAAATTTTGACGTAACCTACTACGTCAAAAACATGACATAGATTACTTTCGCTAAAATTAAAATATTTTAACACCAAATTTTAAAATTCAAACTAATAATCTAAAATTAAAATTTTTTAATAATTAACTCTTTTTTAAATACGTATTGAACAAATTATAAAACTAAATGATAATCCGATAAGCAGTTTCACGATTACATGAAAGTTGTCTGCAGCTTATGGGAGTCAGAATGCACTGAAAAGAAGACGAAGAAGTAACTTAAATGGTGGCTTTTTTGGGATTGGGAAGAGAGGCAGAGAAGAGAGGCGTACACTCTTAGAACATTCAAAAGGGAAAACCAGAACACAAAAAGAAAAGGATATTTTCAGATTGAGAAACTGTGACAGATAAGAGAAGTTAAAAATGGGTTGCTTTTGGAACTAGGATTAAATGCTCAAAATGGGAAGATAAAGAGTACTCTGTGTGTGAAGTGACCTTGCGTGACCAAAAGCAAGCAGGTGAATAGTGAAGCGCAGCGATATTTAATCTCCTCCTCCAAAATTTGGTTGCTTTGTAATAAGTGTGGGGTGCTGGCTGCAAAACTCCAGGTTCAAGCTCAGCTCGCTTGAGTTTGGCATCACGTCTTTGTACTCAAAACTCTGATCTAATCTTATTCTACACCAAAAACTAAATCGTTTTATATCTTTTTATATTCAAAATGATGTTTGGTTTAGCCAGATTCTGACGAGGCTGCACGTTGCCGTTTGGATCCATGGAAACAACTGTTGAACGCGTGGATTCTGGCTTAA